>ATSW01029770.1:0-10133 GCA_000444245.1 Botryllus schlosseri
AGGGTAATTATAAGAAAAACACACAGGCCTATGCACCAAATTTTTCATGAAAGTTGGTTTTCTAAAATACATTTGACAGGTAAGGTACAACAAATTATAATTATAATTATAGAACATGTCATATGTGAGTATCGATATTTCCTAAACTGTTTCACATCCAGTCCAAATGTTTGTTACATTGATAAAAGCTCACATACGCCAGAAAAGTTGATCGATACTGCGAAAGATAGGCAAGAGAATGTGTTTGGTACATCGCAAATTCACAACAGGCTACATTAGAATGTCAAATGGGGTGGGCAAGTCACTGAGTGTGAGTGAGTATCTATTACAGTAGATTACCAGTCACAGACTAATAGAATAGATGGTGTTTGTCATTATTCGCTAATTCTTGCCATTCATTTTTTTCCCCACAGAGCATACTATCAAAATATTCACATAGGTTATATTACAGAAAAAAATTGCAATTTACCAATGAGGGGTGTGATATGAGCTTGCCACCAACAGAGCGGGAACCGAATTTTTCTATAGTGCAAAAGAAAAATACACATCCTAATACTGTAACAACACCGGAAACCCTTCAACCTGACAAGCAGTGCTTCAATCGAAACAAATGTTTTAAAAGCAAACTGACAAAGGCAGGAAGCAGATTGAAGCATATTGGCAGGCTCTACGACAACGTAAGAAATGTGTTGTGCAATAAAGCTGCCGACACCATGAAATATCAATCTAATTTTGGATATATTACTGGTGGCAGCATTTCATAGAATTTGTATGCATATTAAACCGACACTCTATAGCCTTATATCTCACACATTTATAAGGTCACAAATGACACTTGCAGTGAAATGACCTCACAATATGCCTGGGTGAGGGGCATTGTTTAGCGCTGAATCCCAACAGATACAGGCCATAAAAATGCAAGCAAATATTACATCAGGTACCGGCATCCAGAAAGCATGGTAGCATATTGCGCCGATACATATCTTCACAAGTAAATCAATTACTATTTTCAGTATTCAAATCAAACATCTTGTAAGTCATACGCAAAATAGGGACATATGTGTCTGAATCTTGACAAAAGCCCTTCCTTTTTCAGTGATTAAGCATCCTCCCTGGATTGAAAATCCCCAAAATGAAACAGTTGACGGTATCACATCAGCTTTACTTTCTCTATAACTGCAGCTTCAGGCTACAGAAAATGCAGTAGATAATCCTTGCAGGATAACACAAAGCCAGACTTCTATCTCTGGATGAAGGTGTACATAAATTTGCATAATAGGAAACCTAGATGTCAGAAGACGAGCAGTATAGTATACTGATTACTGATAACGTTTTCGTGAAAGATATTTCATTGAACGGGTCATCATTTCATCTTACAAAACTATTCAGAAGCAAGAGAAACGATTATCACCGCTCGAGAACCATTCAGATTATATTTCATTCCAGATGTGATCAAAATTTTTATCTAAAACTAGACAGCTCCATGTATGTTTAATTGTAACGAGAATCACAAAGAGTACATTCTTAAACATCAAGTGCGGCTGTAGAGTTTATGATGCGATATTTACTAGTCTCTTTAAGAATTTTCAAAGATATAACAAAGTCCATTGTTTACACCTGTCAACAATGATTAAAATGTTCAATAAATGCGCGCCTTCAAGTCTGGCATATACTACAGTAGAACAGGATCGATCTAACGAAGTTCCGTCAAAAGAAATTGTCAAATGCAATCAAAAACTAATGAAAAGTATTTTAGATTGGCAGGAACACATACATGATATTTTATGTCACCACATTCAATCTCACCTGAATCATGAAAATATTCATGCACATGAATATTCGCTTCATTAAGTACCTATTCCTAGGAGAGCCAGATTGATGGGTTTATAAGATACAAGTTATTGAAAACCAAACAATAGTTTGCTTGCTTCAAACCAGATACATTGGATTATTTTGCTACTTTAACTCAGAAGTAATTAGGAAAGGCTGGGCCTATGCAAATAAAATCCACGATATCGTTACATTTTATGGTAAGTATTACCAAAATCACAGTGGCTTTCAGATGAGACTTCCACCAGAGACGGTATAATGTATATGGCTATTTGTCGCTCTGGTTACCTATACATCAATCTGGTCGAAGGTGATTTAGACAAAAATGTTTGACAAAATCGTGTGAACAAAAACAAACAACCTACGAAATTCTTCAACCTCGAATAAGGATAATATGCGGCTAAATCAACATCTGTTATAGTTATACGGTAGGCATATTTTTTGTGTTAATATTGTATTATAAGCTGTTCAAACATATCTTCCTATTGTTGTAAGCAAGGGCAGTCATTCTGCAACACAGTGGTAGAAGAGCTCCATGACTATTCAAGTCACGACTTACACACAAAAAGCGTTCGATTTATTTTTTGATACTGATGCTCGCAACAAAAATTACATTTAGTACACATGGGTGAATTGCAATGTATTATTTGGGCGGAGTGCCTGGAAAAAACCACTTTCTGGCTACCAGTTACCTAGGAAAACAACACAGGATCTCATTGTCAAGTCACCATGATATCCCTACAACAGGGAGCAAGCTTATTGATCTTATTGCTTCGGAGAGAAACCAGATTACTAGTCTTCCAACCAGTCCTCGATTTAACCATTTCGCTGCTAATCACCTCACCACCATGTTCCATAGTATGGATTTGACAGCAGAGGGTTATCAACTGAATGTTTACCCTTTTCCCTCACTTGCTCCAATAACTGTACATAGAGAGGGGTCAACCAGAGGTAAGCAAAGAAAAGTGATCCCAGGCAACATATATGGAATATGAGCACTGCAAAGGGTGCTGAAGGCGATTGGCAACAAGAATCAATATACAATTATAGACATCATAAATTATCCATTGCCTGATGTGATATCAAAGCGCCAGCTTTGATAGATCTAACACACAGCAGAAAGACATTGGTAGACCAATTATTTATGGTCGAAATTCTTCAGCACACAGAAATGATGATTAATAGGTGTAAATACTCCTTGAAAATACAGGGATTTTGGCAACAAAATAGACAAATCATCATGCTATGTGTGGTCTGAATCAGTGTGCTAACAATATGCCTTACAAGATTCTAGGTAGAGTGAACCTTTAGAAAAGTTGGGATGAATAATGAATATATAATGAAGAGCCGCTAAACAATAACACCTTTGATTTTATGAGATTCCATAATGCTGAACTGAACTTGGGAAAATAAGTTAAGGTATACACCAGTTAAGTTAGTGATGTCAAACTCATATGACATTAGTTAATATGCAAGTAGAGTATTCATTCACACCTATGTAACAGAATATTCATAATGCTCTAAACTTTTAGGGTAGAGTAGGTCATAAATTTTAACAAAAGTGTGTGGTATCATAATGCGTCGTGGTACGGCACACGAGTTAAATCTTGCAATTCCGCTGTCTTAATCAACGTGTTCAGGCCTTGGGATACTTCATCCCTGGATCATGTTATCACACTAATGAAACAAGAATGATTCAGTCATAGCCTACCAAAATCTCTGTAGTGGTGCTTTTTAGCCCAAGACTACTAAATTATTGCCATTACAGCAGGTCAGGTCAGAAAAGTGAGTGGAGAAATGCGATATCAGATATCTGGAAAGGATGTCCTGCCGATAAAGTAACTTCCTAAACAACTATTATGATAATCTCCCCACTAGTTCGTCTGCAAAAAGCGTATCAGCTATTTGATGCTGCAGTATCAGGTTTTGTGCAGTTCTTAATGCTTTAATTGAATGAGAACACCATCCAGTTACACATAATGCCAAACGGATTTCTCGTATGCTATGATCATAAAAATACAAAATTATTTAGCCTATTCCTGCGAATCTTGGGTTATGTAACTGGTGTTTAATTTCAGATGAAATGTTCAAGGATCATGGCCAATATGTGAACACCATAAAATTAAACGCCGAGATTAGGGTTCTTTTCAGAAACAATTTACATCGTTGGAAAAAGTTTCAAGCCAAAGCTACTTGACATACTTATAAAATACAGCTACTAGCCAGGGGAGCGGTGGCTGACAATCCTTTATTCAAGTTCTACAGTTGCACAAGCCATATGTCACTATTTCGCATTTTCTGTACCGATACTTCATGCCTGGGGAGAGTTTTGAATAATTGATAAGATCAAGGCTACTCTTTGACATTTGAGGCAGCTAGTGGAAACCAAGCTGAGGCCATCTGTGTAGGAAAGTTACACCACAAATCAATAAGAAAAGCAATATACCATTGCGCAGCAATACTTTTGAATTTCTAGAGCATAATATCATCACGTTCTTCTAACAACCTATCCAATAATTAGGAATATAATATAATTGAATATGAACACACGTAGGAACAACAGCAAAAGGATTTGATGCATACTATAACTATTAATCCAAATCAACTTTCAACAGGCTCTGTATTATCTGATGACCATCAAAGTCTTATTTATGAGATTAAAATTAGTATCATTCTTATATTTTAGGCTACTATCAGTTATTACTTGAGTTCAATATATCACATATGATGACATGGCATGACATGGTCCTCATACCGTAGGCCACTATTTTACATAGACTTTTTTTCATTATTCAAGTAAATATCTGTCTGACCTAATTATAGAACAATCATTGACATCTTGCCATTTTATCCAGACAGTTAAAACAGAATTGATTGTAAGAACTTCTCAATGTTAGCATTCTTCCGAGATTGAGCAATCCTTGAAAATCATGTTCCCACAGATTGAACAAAATCAAACCATTCGGTCACACACTTAAACATGTCAAAAGATGCGAATCAAAGCGTATCAACAGAATGAATAGGCAGGAAATACCATCTTGACAATAGACCACATTGTAATTGACACAAGGTTGACTTGATCAGAACTACATGTGATTATGATCAAAATTGAAACCGACATTTTTCCTTTATAATATGACAAACATTCAGTAAAACTTACAGAGGATAGATGAAGTGAATAACAGCAACATGATTGTTTGCATATGCATCAAATCGTAATTGCAGGGCACATAAAAGCCAAAGGGATATCATTTTACATTGATATTTCAATTTTGTTCGACATAAATTTAGATAGATAACTGCTTTTCCAGGTTCCCTGTCTAGCTTCAATCATGCTTAAGAGGTATTTTTGTTACAGATCTTGCAATCGCTTACTCAGATATGTCAAATCAAGCTCAGTTAACCTCAATGTTAGTTGTAGCCTATATGATTATGTAGTCATGGCGCCATGTCTGATAACCACATTTTCTGGAGATGACAATGTGAATAACAGGGGTTATGATGACAACTATCAGTGAATCCGATATATAATTGGAATATGTTACAGGATGATGTTCACAGTTCAAGTTTACAGGCTAGCCAACTCTGTCAGATTTCTACCCAGATTTCCAATAGCTACGCCACCAAACTCACAACAATAGCCTACAGAGAGCATTTCCACATACTACAGCATCTCGAAATTGAACTATATCAGCAACAATGAAAAATATAAATCCACATACCATTCTTCTCTTTTAGTTCACAGAGGACAGTAAACAAAGCTCCTTTCATTCTATGGACGTTCAGAGCATGTTTTCTGAAAAAAAAGTATAATCATAATGAAGAGCATTGCTGAAGAATTATGATGCATGAATCGTACATCAATTGCTGTTGGCCATTTCGAGTCCTTGGTCCTTATCAGGGGCCACTGTGTCGGCCATTCATCATTCTTTCATGCTAATACGCAATAAATGATTCTTTGCCCAACATAAGTGGGGTGAGTATTTGATAGCCTGGATCGGTGGAGTCAGAATCATAATTTGTGAGGATCAAATCTCAAAACATCGTATTAATTGGCATGAACTCGACAGTGATTCCCAACCTTTGTTATTTTCGCCCCCTGTTTCTCAAAATCGCCCACTTGGGAGGGGGGGCAATATCGCCCATGTCAGGAATCACTGAACTAGAATAACACAGTCAAATGATATTCCCAGTGAATTAATCTTGCTTCCTGAGTGGAAAAGTCAAGCGATTCTAACAAAAGTTGGTAAACGTGACCAATGATACCTTGCTTGAGCTTCGTCCAAGCTCTGGTCGGTGATAGTCATTATTTGCTGCAAGACATTGCTGATATCTTGCTTTCTGGAAACTGGCATCATGGTCTGTTGCGAGTCTACGTCACCAGTCGGTTGGTTACGATACTCGCCCTGCATTTGTCCTGGCAGGTAACCCTACAAATATATAACACAATAGGATATTAAATATTGGCTACACAATCAATGTTGATTGGTCCTTATGTTCATACAGTAATTCCTAAAGAGGGTCTCCACAAACCCCAGGGGTTCGCTATGCCAGTCTCGGGGGGCTCACCGGAGTTCAAGACGCACAACAGACCCATGCAGCATAAGTCACACTGATTAGCAGTATATATTCATTGTAATCTTTTTGCTTTGTGGGAAAATCATCTTAAAATGGTTTTGTTCATTCAACATTGTTGTTGATGCACATTCATTTTGTACACTAGCATTCTATAGTACAGGGGTCGGCAGACTTGTTTCATATGCGAGCCGCGTTATTGAAATCTCAGTTCTAAAAAAGACACAGCACAAAAATTCAAAGATATCGTATGAATTTATTCCGTCACAATGAAACTTAGACTATCGAATGAAGTATATTATTGAGAACTGATAAGGTACGTCTTCATCTGGGATGCGCGGTGCCTGAATTCTGGCTGATATGACGTCAAAGCAATGCGGAGGAGTTCATTCAAGTGCTGCTGAGCATTTAAGGAAGATTTCAGTTCGATAATATCATTACTCCGTGAATCTTTCTTCGATGGGTAACTCGTGGCAAAGTTTTGGTGTTTGGTTTCGTATTGACGTTTCAAATTACTAGCTTTTTAATTATTGAGCGAATCTTGACAGATAACATACAGTGGCTTACCTACATTATCACTGAATGCAAATCTTCCTCCCATTCTTTTTTAAAAGTTCTATTTTCCTGTTCATACTTTTTCTCACAATTATCGCTCATTGGCTCAGCGACATTTTCTTGGCCAAACTCAGCAGTTATTGCTAGCCTTTACAAAACAAATGGAAGAGCCGTATTTATCATTGTTATCTCGGAAATTGCGACCTGCACTAGCGTGATTAAAAGGTCATTAGGCCTATTGAACGCAATGATTTATCATCAATTGATGACTATAACGCGGGGACGTTTATGTGAACTCCATTCAACATTTCAATTTTAAAGTGCCACTTTCCCCGAAATTTTACAAGTGTTACGTATATCATAAGGAAAGAAACGACATGAAAACAATATGTAGGCTATATCGTTAATACATGATAGCATGCATCAATTTATAATCAGGTTAAACCTCTAGAGCAAAATGGCGAAACGCATGTGCAATCATTAACGAGCCGCACTCAAAGGCATAAAGAGCCGAAGTTTGCCTACCCCTGCTATGGTATGTATTAGATGAGTACCGTAATCATAATGCAGTAGATTTTTGTTTTCGCAACAAGGCGAAAATTTGGTGTTTGTGAGAATGTAATTCCACCATTGGTACCAATCGGATTCTATCTAGGACTTTCATGATACATTGCGCTGGCCGTGAAAAATACAGATAAAAAGTCTTACGTGGCCAATAATCTCGTAATAGTGTGAAATACAAACGCTAAATAAACACTTTCAAATTTGCAATTGGTTTGGTTAAATAAAGACGATACGCTCTAGGGACAGTGTACATTTGTACAATAAATCGTCACTTGCTATAGTTAGGAGTTCTGTTTTGAGTGCAATATTACCAATCTATGTCAATCTATGCTCTTGCTCATTGAGGACGATAGATATTCACTCATTGACAAAATGCGGACTGTACAGTGTACATATTAGTTTTGTAGGCTACCTACTCCCCAGAGTGGAATTGGTGAAAAACGTCACGCGCAACTTTCCATTTAATTCCTTAATTATTCTATGGAAGAACCCCTTCTGTCACGCGCAACTTATTGCCGAAAACAACCACTGATTCCAGTCTGGCCTACTCCGCTGTCTGTATGGAATCGGAGTCCTGAGCTCACACTATGTTTCATTTTTCAATCATTTTTTATTAAATTACTTCAACTTGGAAAATCATCGCTGCTCACCTGATATATCAGGCAAAACGGCCAGCGATTCCAGTCAGGTTCCGCTGCAGTTTTATTGTAAACAAAGGGAGTTTAGGTATAGGATGTATTTTCAAATCACAGCCATTGATTAGAAGTTCTAATTGACATATGTCACATTCAATAATATTGGTTAGGCGGAAAAAATATGTTATCAGTATCGGTAGAAATCGAAAAGTCTGATGTTGGTCAATGGTCGGGTTCGACAAATTATTGCTCGTTTCAAAAATTGGAAACATTCTTCAGCATTGTCGCAAATCGTAGTATGTCAGTCTTGTTTACTGCGATTGATCATAGTAAATAATAGTAATAACAGTAATAATTAAACTGATTGAGTCTGTCCAAGTCACAGAGCACCAACCTAATCAAGCACCAGCATCACTCATCCCGATTGGAATCTAGGTACGTTTTGCCTGATATATCAGGTGAGAATTGAAGATTCCTCTGTGAGCACAGGCGATTTTGGTGTGAGACAATGTCGTTACCTGTGAGACACTGACGATTTTGCAGTGAGACTATCTTGACACAGATGATTCTGCTGTGAGACAATCTCGTTCCCTGTGAGACACCGAGGATTTTCCTGCGAGAAAATCACTATTGCCAAAAAGAAATACATAGGCCACCCGCACAATATAGTGATTTTCTCGCAGGAAAATCCTCCCTATCACTTTTTGTCGAGAGTGATCTTAAAGAAAAACTATAGAGAGAATGACGTGGGTAATACAAGCAGTGAGCAGTGAGCAAGAGCCTCCCTGTCAGGTGAGCACGGGACGCCAATTTATAAGGAACATTGTGAGCAGTGAGCAAGGCACCCGGCAAGCCGTCAGGTGAGCACCTGCCACCGATTCCAAACGGGTCACTCATCAGACTTATCACTCACCTCACAAGACACCCATCACCGTTCATTATACTATTGAGTGCCAATGATTGATATGCCTCACCAGTGGAATCATTATAAGAACACTTATGATGAAAATTACATTTGCCGGTATATTGATATACAATCAACACATGCATATGCATGATGGAGGTATAGCAATGAACAAATATATCAAGCAACCTGATTTCCGTAGGAATTCGGTTCATCCATCCCGTGGTGATCTCGATTAAAAGTATCAACAAGAAAATGGAATTCCAACAGCGCCTCAATCAAGTAATGCTGTCTGCCGTTGAAGAAAAATATACTAATCCGTGTCACTGCACTAACGTAGCGATTGTGATACCATCGAAACTGCAGAGGGTGATTGACTGCTTCAATCATACGCCTAGTAAAGCGTAACCAGATATTTAAAACCTAGTAACCGACTAACCGGCGGAGAGATAAGAGAAATAAGCTTGTTCGAATGTCCGTACAATGTACATGTACAATGTACATACTTTACATCAATAATAATCAATAATCGTCAGATTCAGTGGCGGCTCGTCCTATAGGGCAACTGGGGCATTGCCCCACCTAAAATTCTGTTCAATAACAATTCTTTACCATTTATAGATGCACACCAATCTATATATACCGAAATCACAGCGAAAATGGTATTCTTCCTGTCCTTTCGCTTGTAAATGTCCATATATAGCGAAGTCTTTGCGAAAATCGAGTTCTCTTCTGTGTTTTCGCTTTGCGAATGCCTAGCCGGGGCATGCCCCGGTAGCGCTCATAACAAGCTTTCACTGTCTATTCTCTCAAAGTCGCGCACAATAAAGAAACGGTGATTTACTCTCTCCTATTCATAAAATTACCGAGCAACCGGGGCACAATAGCTCTGTGCCCCTAAGGTGTGATGTAACAATCGTATCTATAGCTGAACTCGGTTACCGTCATATGCGTTTAGTCGACCTTTGCTGGTATAGGTCAATTTTGATGGTGTTTCGCACCATGAAAACTCTTGAAACTTGGTATGTCATGTCGTGATGGTGGTATTTAACACTGCCCCAAGTTTCAGG
>ATSW01029830.1:0-12350 GCA_000444245.1 Botryllus schlosseri
CCAATACAGAGGCCGGTTATGCGGACTTGATGGCACTTGAAACGCGGTAGACTTTGCACTGAGAGCCTTGATACAACATTTGAGGCCCGGTGTAGATTTCAAGTAGCCAAAAAACCCAACTAATTCTATCCATCAACCCAGTTCCCTCCGTATTTTAAGAGCCACTACTGTACTTCACAGCCAGCGACTACTTTGTCAAGGGCCTCGCGATCCTAGTTCAAACACCGTCACAACGTCAGCATTTCGCTAACACCCGTAGACTTTACATACAATCCTACACAGAATAACCGGGATAATTATTAACAAGCAAATCATCGATTATACCTCACGGTTTTGTATCATTTTTAACCAATGTAGGTAATTTTACAGTGGTCAGACAGATAGCATTGAAAATCAAATGAGAGATGCGTTAACCATTGAGATATTAATCCACTATCTCATTCTTGGAACTGGCCATATCAAATCGAGATTGGTACAGCCGTCGAACACATTGAACGTGACAGACTGCACCATGGTTCAATGTTCAACAAAAGACGGCTTTTCGCTTTTCAAATCTACTGGGTGCGTCATATTTCACAGAATTATGAAAAAAAATTGATAAGATCGGGCGTGTGTTATGGTACTGCGTACCGCCTACAATGAAAACCACTTCAATCACTCAGTGTGGTATAGAATTGACATTATCATATTACAGTATATGCCGGGGATAATCTTTTCCATTGTCTGTTAGTAACTCAAAATATTAGAAGTACTTCAAACTTTAATGGTGAGAACAACAGGCATTCAGCTTCTTTGAGTGCATTTAGAAGCGTGCTTAGGTGTAAATACTACTGTGGAGCCACAGATATAAAGTTACATTGAGAAAACCCATAACTAGCTCTATTCACAGGGAATTCTCCACGCTTGGATTAGAATGGCTTACCATATTGTCTAGCATTCTCATGTATGCTTCAAACATCAATTCACCATATCCCCACTGAATCGGGTCGTCTTTATTCACCATTGTCTCTGCCCCAGTTCTGACAGTTTCAGCTACCTTGTTCCTCGTCGCTTTATCGAGAACGATTAGTTTCTCCGGTTTAACACAGGACATGACGCGTATCTGCGATAAAATTGTGATATTACAACCGTTGTAAATGTGCTCGAAATAGAATCAAGTGAACTCCACCTGAGTTTTGCAAGCTTCGATGGCGGTGCAAAGTAAATGATAGGCTTCCTCAACGGTTTCTCCGCAAGCCAGCATGCCGTGGTTTCTCAGTAACATAACCTGGAATATAAAAAATACTGTAGTATTTCCCAGTTCTTAGTCGCCATTTGACCGTTGATGTAAGCTAACAAATTAGTGTCTACATAATAACAGACATAAAACCATAAAGCACCGAGATTAAATGGAGAGGTCATAATCTTATGAATACAGTTTCCTAAAACATCATCATACACTTTGCAAGTTTACAAAATGTCTCAAAGATACAATGAGCAAAATAGCACTTTCAATATTAAACACTCGTCACTTCAAATAACAAGATATTCTCAAACCGTAAGTGCCATCCAGCTGTACTTACAACCACAAACACTTATAGACCAGTAATCGGTGACATGTTATAGCAATCTAAACCAGAAACCATCCATAAATCATCGATCCAGTCATAAGAGATTGGAGAGGCACAAAATTATCTAGTCTACACTTCAATGAACCCACGCCCGTTTGCATGTATAGTACACATTTACGTTGGCCACCGATCTGTCGGAGTGCATACAAATTATTTTGCCATCTAAGATGATGTATTGTTCCGTAATGACCAATTTTCCATATCAATTTAGATCGATGAGGTATCTGATATTGCTAAATCACATTTTCTGAAGCGAAATGGTCTGGAAAATATTCGATTTCAAAATTCACAAACTAGGATTTGGATAGACATCTGTATATGAATGCAGAAAATAATTCACATACATGATACATTCCTTACCTGAACATCGCATTAACCTTGAATTTGACGTGAATTAAGCTACACAAACATGGAATCTTACTTTATTATTTGGTCCGAGATGCTTCAAGAGCGACTTTTTCTCTTTTTGGTCCACCACGATCCCATTGTAAGGATGGATCGAAACTTCGCCGAGTATGCAAGCCTCTTGAGATATTGGTAGGATTCCGCCTTCCATCATGGACACCTAAAAGACAACTTCTATGACAAAAGGACTATACGAATTGATTAGGAGGTAACCCATATCTCATACACAATTACCGTATCATGTTTATATTGTAACTACCTTCTGAACAGCAAAGATTTTGTGAAGATAGGTATGGAATTTGTAATCAGAATTGCCGTGAATTCGCTGTTAGAATTAGGGCTTCGACCTGCCTAGATATGCACTAAAATAGAACAAAAGGTGCAAAAATTACATGGCTGTGTCACGTTGAGCGTATACCGCAACTACTGGTTAATCATTTCCTTATGAAATACGAATTGGATGATTATTTGAACAATTTATGACCGGATTTCATATCACCCGTAAATTTCAATAATTAGCATCAATGGTGAGCAAGTTGATATAGAAACGAAAAAGGGCCCCTTAAAATGTAATGGTTCACTCACCGCTATTACTTCAGGAACATGCACATGAATCACACAATTCAAGTCCGGTCGGCCGGAATGAATGGCAGAATGAATCGTGAAGCCGGCTTTGTTGATTGGAAAATTTGTCGTGCCCTGGTCAATGACGTCGCCTTGCATATTAATCTGTCAAAAGAAGAATATGTTTAAGAAAAAAACTTCGACAGACACTGGTGCAATATTAACGACACAGGCTACAATACCAACCATTAAAAAGCTACATATTTTGAAAAATTCCATGTTTGAAACCATGTTGTCCGACTAGGCTGCAAAGCATTGCAGATTACACGACCGTCCCATACGCAACGCAGTCAGAACCGTCATTATAAATATTTCATTACTGTCAATGCGGCGGATAGCATGGCCAAACTCGGGTGTGTAAAACGATAGACTACATCAAGATATCGCGTCTCTAATCAATGGTCGGAGATGATCGATAAAAGTTTCCAGGATCAATGTTGCAGTTTGGGATTGCCCTGATAGTATGTTTGATTTCAACTTGCAACTATCAGTATTTTACAATAAACAGCTGATAGCGGACGTAAATATGAAGTCAAACAGTATTTTACAGAGCATTCCCTATCCAAAATAAGGTATTACAATATCTGTGTGTTCACCCAGAGCATAGATGGATGCCATTTACAAGGAATTGATTTGGAGCAGGTCTGCGAGAATAGCTCTGCATCTGAAAATAAACAGACCTCTCGATAAGGGACAAGAGCTGAGCTTGTTAAGTGTTTGATCAAGGTATTGGCAAAGTGTGGAGATGAGCGGCTTGTATTAACCTACCATGCCTTTCACTCTGCGCCACACCCTTCTAGGTAAATTTCATCGCCATTCATAGAGCCAACTGTAAAAGTACACTTTACCAGTGGAAAAATATACGAAATAGTGGAGCTTTAATTAAAATTGAGCATGAAAGTATATTATTTGGCAATATCGGGTCCGATGCAATAATGAATTTAAACAAATATTAACCAAGCTAACATGCAATAGATGCAAAAATCAATTTTTTTCAAGGTATACAGTATCAATTCCGCCAAGTGTGATTTTGTAGAATAAAAAGATATTATGACAGCAAAATAGTGCAGTACTAGTCATCTGTTGACCAACTCTTATCTGGCATTCCACGAACCTTTAGCAGCTTTGAGGCCGACACTTCGTGATACAAAAGACCGAATGGATTGATAAGAAAATGTTCCTGCTCTTTCTCGACACGATACTGCAACAAAAGTCAACATTAAATTATTGCCTCGATAGTCAACGCAATCAATTTGTGGAAAGAATTTCAACGTAACGTCTACTTTTCTCGAATCACAGAAAATATACGGCACATCACGACACCGATAATACCCTGAAAGTTACAGCAAGATAGTACAAGATTCGAACTTCATGAATTATTCAAACACGACAAGGTCTCAAAATTACACGCAATCATATTATCAAAAACCTCCCAGCAGGCAATCTCTATTAGGCTATACACCACAAATGGAAACCGTGACGGCTTGAAATCTTTGATCTATAAGATTCAACTTTTTTCCCCAGCAGAACGTTTTAATAAGGCAGATACCGGTATCTCTGGTGGGAACAATATTGCCCACTGTACGTCATTCAAAAGTTTAGAGGCGACAGTTGGTATGCCGATAAAATCATTTATTACAGGATATTATTGTCGACAATTGGAACATGGTGCTTGAAACGCATGATATTCCTGTGAGAACTGAGACTTAATTCTATTTGCAAAGATAAATCAGACATAATCAATGATCAGTAAGAATAGAGTTTACTGTGACACGGGCCGGACTTTCCAGAATGAGGGGGAAAAGACGAACACAACATTATTGGGCCCCACTTATCTTGCTTCATTGGACCTGAAGCAATCCCATTTAAATATTCAACTGCTCACAATTTGCACGTCAAGAAAGATTTATATTTCAATACACCACTCAACCTCTGTCTCATATATTTCATTCAGGTTTGGAGGTATGTTGGTATTGATCACGCAAAATTTTATCCTGATGAGGCTGGGGTCAAAGGAATGAAGCAAAAATTCTGTATCGAAAAATACCTGAAGCTGGTGATGGGCCATGCCCATGGTGGTTAATCAATCTGTTGTACCAATAATGGTAATGAATTAGAAATTGCTATTAGGACTTAGCAGAAATATTGACATGCAAATTGTGGTATTAACCATCTTTGAATTACAAGACCAGCATTTGATTAATCGAAACTAACTTCTTCAAAATACCAATCCAAATCCTGGAGCTAGGCATATTACTTACACTAATATGATTGTAAATCTGCATCGACCATCCGTTTAAATCAACCAGCCTATAAAGAGCTGCAACTTTGCATCTTGCCAGCTTTTCCCCTTTGGTATATCGTGAACAATCCGAGCCTGTGATATCGTTAATGGGCGAAACGCATCCGATTCCTAAACGCAAATCATTCATTATGCAAGCAAAATAGCGAATTAAACGAAAGATCAATGGTGTTTAACATATATAGCATTAATGCCATGCTCCATGCAATGCAACATACTCCCAGCTTCCGTTGAGGTTGAGAAATAACATTATTCACAAGTTACATTTACAATGACCAGACCAAAGCAAATATGCAGTTTATCAAAGTATATCATAAACCAGTATTTGACTTATTTTATCCCCCATGACCATTGACCACTGCTGATTAGCAGATTGAAGCAGTAACCGCAGTGATTACATGGCCTTATCTGGTTCTTGTGTATACCATGTTCAAAAGAGGCAGCAGATCAAGTCATACCGAGGACCTACCTACCCAGAAGATATTAATAGCTGGGTACAATCTTAACAATGACAGTAACAGATATGCATTTTCACAAACAATCTTCCATGACTCACAGAAATATGAAAAAAGGAACACAAGTTCTTATGGGTAGCAATGTAATTATATTTGTGAGCATAACATATCAAATTTCTAAAAGAAATGAAAAACTTGTTGTCGAATGACACATCTAGTCGGTGTTGTTGACTTACAAGTTGGGATGTTAGAAACAGAACTTATTAGGTCTATTTTTGTGTCACACAGACAATCATGCCATAATGACCATAAAATAACAGGTACCATGGATATGACTCACTCACAACAGCGAGCAAACAATCTTATTTTGCTTCCAAATTGTTACAACACAGGGGGTTAAATGGATTCCTCTGAAACATGTGTTGTAAAACAAAAAGTAATGAGCATGCGATATCTGTATTTGTCTCAATATATATAGGTGGGACGGGAGTCATTCATAGGCATCACAGGCGCCACAGCCTGCTAAACATCCTACATATCTTACAGCATACAGCAGTACACCTACGTCCTTTGCACCATATCTAAAGAGTATCATCCCATTATTTAATTAAATATTTACAAACAGCTACCATTTTCAGCAGCATTTAATAGTGTTCCAGTTGCAGGCGTCAAATTTAAACGAGCAATGAGCTTGGAAAATTAACTGGATAAGATTTAGATATAAGCTACTCAACAACAGTTTTGCATTTCCATTATTATTATTATTACCATATTTACCATGCAAGTTTTTGTAGAAGAGATCCTACAGCTAATTACCATTACAGAGGGTAGGTCACATGAATCATTTCCGAATATCTGCCAAATTATCAGGCAAGATTACGATTGGGTAAGTCCACATAATTGGGGTAGGATCAAATTACTAGTTGATAATCACACCCAATTAGTGCTGTGATAATGAATGTGACAAGGCATCATTATTACAACATGGCATGGCACCAGTGACAATACAAAGCAATCACCTGTCTTCATGCTGAAGCTGCTGGAACCTGTTTTGGTTGAGGAAACAGCAGAGCATAAGGAGTTGTGGAATAAATCAATAAGAAATCGTAAATTACCAAAACCACAGTAGGCCTACAGCTCACTGCTATTTAAACAAAAGGCCAATGACATTTGGCTCATAAATTGAATTATTAAAAGACTGCTATGACATATTTTTACTCACCTACATAAGTCTGATCAGGATGGTCAATGCTATTCAAATTATTCGGCACCATTGAGTCGTTCTAGTAGTTACTAGTTATGCTACTTATCAATTCCCGAATGTTATTGCAAAGCAATTGTTTCATAGATTGGCTTGTATTGAGCAATTGGAAAGCAATACTTTTGCTCGTACACCAGTAACCATCATATACCTAACCTTGATAATTTTACCTTGTACAATGTAGATAATTCAATCATTAGCTACAGTACCGATAATTCACACAAACACAGGCCGCAGATAAATAATATTGAAACAGTTTTTCAAAAAGACAACAAGATTGTAAAGCAAAAATTAAGTACGGCGTCATAAATGTACAGAATTTTCTATAGAGTACCAACCGGTATTTCGCGAATACAATAAAAACTTACCCATTCTGTGTGGCGACAGCATGTTCGCTATTTCCTCGGCTATAACATGACCGCCTCCATCGCCAGATCGCAGCAAATCAGTAACGACGGTCTCAAGCTCTTCTTTGAACATCTAATCATAAAGTAATAAGTCAGCAAAGGACAATCCAATTGAGTAATTAATTGACTGACACTTGAAAGGTCAATTGCATTTGACATGGCAGACCAATATAATACCCAGCGGAGAAGCGTAGCTGTAAATTACATTTACAAGCTATAATGCAGCACTCGCTCCGCTATTGCCGCCATGTATCTCATACTTTTGACGTAGAGGGGTAGGCCTATGTGAATATAACCTGTAAGCGCACATTTGTATATGATCAAGACAGAAAGTAAGCAGATAACATCTAAGGTTAAAAATGCGGCATTACCGGACTTCTCAGAACTGATGACACTCTTTTTTTCTGTCCTAGGTCGGTAACGTCCTGGTCAATAACCATCGGTCGGCGTACTGGTTTCACTCCGAATTCCGCTTCTACGTCGGCCCCTGAACTGCCATTTGGAGAGACTGGCGGGGACTGAAAATAAGTTGATATGAATGTATTTTAACAGCAAAATCGGGGATTATAGAATGACATGCTCGAACAATATAACAAACCCCACACAGCCTACAATATTCTATTAAAACTTTTTCATAGTGGTGCCTGCATAGTTTTGTCGGATAGATCACAACCATGGTAAGCTAACAGAGCCTATATTGAGACATGGATGCACAACAGTGGTTCCCAACCTTTTGCGCCTCATCGCCCCCTTATCAAGCTCCACATATATTTATCGCCCCCCCCCCATATTTTTGGATCGGAAGAGATGGGAAATTGCTGATAAATTGACTAAAAAAATAAAAAGGTCAACTTTTTGCGACAATCCCAGTATCTGAGGATACATTGTGGCGAGTTGACCTTTCTTTTTTGTCAACTTTTTCCTGCGCATTTTGTGCCAGTATCCGTTTGCTGAGTAGTTGAATATATCTGACTGAACATTTTAAGATTTTCTCCCCCTATCGCCACCTTCCTACGTTTTCGGCCCCTTTGTTATTCCTCCCACCCGTTTCTTAAAATCGCCCGTGTTGGGAGCCACTGGTTTATAACATCAGAGGTGAGCTTTGACTACTTCTACTTGATAATAGTATGCACATCCAAGAAAAATTAGCACAACATGTATATTGCACGCAGTTCATATTTGATTTATAAGACTATCAAAGAACAAAACCGGTGTCAATTTGAAGATTTGGCATAATCTTGAATCCATGAAAACATTTTAATTTCAAATTAGAACACTTGAACAATATTATATAACTCTTAGGTCACTGCAAAAACAAACAGTGAAAAGGAGCTATTGATTGGCATAATAACAAATTGAATATTGCAACGCAGTCCTAGTATTCAGCCCCTACTCTTGCTGTTTGAGTTTAATTATTTTTTATTCAAAAACTGACCGCCAGGAATTCTAATATCAAAACTTCAACAATTACACACAAACTTTCAGATTAAACATTTAACCTACGGTGCCCAATAGTGTTAAAACAGTAATGCTGTAGTAGGGTATTTATGGCAGCAAAGTCACCAAACAGCAGCACATTGTGATTCAAAAGTAACTTGTTCAATGAAAATAAGCTATTTGGGGTTCAGGACTTCAGAACAACGCAAAACAATAACTTCAGTTCATATTGTTAATTTATTTGGTAAAAGCTTTTCGACCAACTCTCATCAGTAGCGAACGTCAGTAATAGGATGACTCAAATTTGAAATGTAGGAACTGTTTTGCCTGAATGATATAATATTAACAAAAGGCAAACAACTAGTAGAGAGGCAAGACAAGTCAGATCCATCATATGGCATAGAAAGATTCTCTCTTTTATCTGGCGACGTGATTCCGAAAATATAGATTATAATTTGGTCACTGCCACTGGAATTCCCCAAATCCACCTTCAACGCTGTAAATCGAAAAGTTCCCTAATGTCTAGAAGTATATTATCTGTCAATGTAGGCAATAGCGCATTGTATCACAGCGCTGGATATCTGATTACCATTATAGGAAAAATGGTGTGGAAATCACCCTTCATGAAACTCCAAATGCTTACATTCAACTGACTAACAACCATAGGCCTATACTTCAATATTGATCCCTTTTCAATTCTTTGGAAGTGATTTGATGACAGGATAAGACTTGGACTGAATTGAAATAAATAATGCAATAATAAATAGGTAAATGTACCACATTAATACCACATTCGTTTAAACGTACCTGGTGGCGTCCATTTTCTGCCATGTTGGGAGTTTTCATCGCCATGCACTTTGATTCCCTTATTTACACTTTTATAAGATCCAATACTTGCAATACAATCCACTGATATCAAATGTTTAAAAAGCACATTCACTAACGACACAGCTCATGCATAATACGCTGAAAAGAAACTCATGTCATGATAATATATCAATACCTACTTGGGATTTACTATAGGAACCAAGTTTCTTTCCACAAATCAAACCTATACCTCGCGATTCATCAATTTTATCAAGTTTCAAAGAGACGTCGAAATAAACAAGACATCAAAAGCCTCGCGTATGATTATAATCAAATATCACATTATAAATTCAGGAAAGCATGATCAGTATCATTCTAACGCATACCACACCTGGCTATCTATCTGTCACATTTCTGCGGTGCATTCTGATCAGACTGCATTTTGATTGACGTTCACGCTACTGTCACCATTACACCTATACATCGCGGCCATCGTCATAGAATGATAACCGAATACTACTCAATATGATAAAAGGGCACCGATAAATGTAGTTCGCGTAGCAAGCTCGCTATAGCGTGCGAGTCTATACCAAATTAACCATAAAACGACCAAACAAAATGCTATACGCGAGAAGCGATGCAGCGAAGCTGGCCTATTTGCAATTGCAAAGCTACTACGACCGCATATTACCAAACTGCAGTTGAAACAAAAATATCAAAATGGTCATGGTTCGGTGGAATTTTGATAAACACGATTTTTGTTCACTACTGACACTTGTCGGCGAGGCAAGATTCAAGTATCCCACCAATAGGTGGCGGCTTCCCAATATACCAACCACCTAGCTAACTATCAATCAATCCATAGCAGGACAGATTATATTTCTATCTGCCCGAGACACACACACAATGTACAATGCTATATACAAGGCACACAATGCGATGTAATGAACAGATAGGGGGATGCCGAACGACCAACCATTCGGGGTCCCTTGAACTTGCATCCACCTCGACCTAGTCCTCGTTGTCGCAGTCAATGTTCCCTCTTAAGCAAATGCGCGACTGACACGGTCTCTGTCCACAGAAAATCTAACTCGCGCACAAAAAATCCGAAGTGATGACCTTTTTTATGTCGTTACGCACTGATGTCCAGAGGTCTGCGCAATGAGTTTGTGAGTGACTGCGTGTGCGAAGACTCGTCAAAAAATAGAGGGAATATTGGTCACAGTCTTCTTCGATGTTACCCTTTCTTCGTAGATCATTTTTAAAAGCTATTTCTTACTATTTTTCTTTCTTTGCCGGGTCTTTTTTCTGGGCTTTTCTGTCGCCGTAAGAACAGCGACACGGTGGCGAGAAGCTCAGAATAACCTCCGACGGCATGGAATCGAACCCAGGCTGCCTGCTTGGATGGCGCCGACGCTAGGTAGGTTTGTAATCTATAACCAAGCAACCAGTAAAGAGCGTATATTGATTTCAGATACAAATAATCCGTCCGAAAGCTTGAGTTTCAGAGGAACCACCCGTGCGGACCCAAAAATCTCATCTACATACCCATGTGAATCCGAGAAATCGCGACCAGAATCCGAAAAATTCGAATTGGATAAGTTTTTCTGAAGAATGACAATTGTACGTACACTGTACAAGTACAGTAGGGGAGACGGGGACAAAAGTAACTAGGGCCAAATGTAACAATCGACCTCACAGCTAGTAGGATGGAGAAATCAGCTTGATATTTTAAGTGCGCAAACTGCGCAGTGCGCATGCAGTAGTTATCTCTCCTATTCTACCTGGAGTTACGTTGAGCTACGACGCGAAACCTCGGAATAATTTGAAAAAAACCCTCGAGTAAATATTTTCTGGTCTGGAATAATTTGTTTAGACGAATAGTGTCGCAAGTAGTTACAACGTAATATATGTAACTGGAACAATGTTATCATACTGTACCGTGATGATGGAAAGACTAGGACTTGCATCGCCGGGAAGGTACCATACTGAGACGCTAATCATGGTCGAGCGTGTCAGGGGCAATCGCAACACTCTGTTACTTTTGCCACGTTACAATATGTTATCAATTCTGAATGTCTTTGTTCATATGTTGGTATTACCATTCATCTACTGTAGAATAATCTTGCAACAGCCAGAAGTTCACCAGAACAGATACTGCCTTGCGATACCAATTCTAACATGATCATCTGTCGAAACGGCCATACAATGGTGGTGATGTGAATCTGACGGTTCGGTTATTTTCGTGATTCAACCACCCTTTCTCATGTTGATCGACTTTGGTGTGTCGAACTTCAATAGTCATGTCTTAATTCTCGTCCTCTGACTTTGATCATGACCCACTTACATTTTGATATTTGATGTGAACAATTTATGTTAATTTTCTACAGCACAGATAAATGTCATTATAGCTTTGACGCCACACAATGTTGCGTCCTCGTTTTACTATACTATCATCGGCCCATTCAACCAAGATATGTTAGCCAGGTCGGTTTCGCACCTTCGCAGGTGACCGAATGACCAACCCATTATGCCCGCTGAACAACAGAACCTTGGTAGAAGAGGCCGAATATGTGTAGGGAGATGATGGAATGAATGTCTCTCTTGTACACTTTAAGCTTGAACAAGACACGAAGGGTGATATTGCATTCAGATGCCATAAATGCGATCGGGCGTAGCCTGGAAGCGTTCAAACGTTTCTTCCTTTAGTTTCATGCAATATTGCAATTTGTGCTTCCGTTTTCGTTGTTCATTCAGTTTGTGTTTAGTCATAAATACCACTGTTACAATTGCCCCGCAAGGGTGGTACAATTGCCCCTGGGTACGGGGCGATTGTAACATTTGAGCAGCGATTTTTGCGACCTAAAATCTCCATGATTGATTGTTGATTGAGTTCCAATTTAGTTTTCATATCAACTATCGAGTTGTTGGCTTCTTTATATAAAACTTTGGAAGTGAAATTTCCACGAGAAGAACACGTAATGTTGGAAAATACGAAAAGTGTTACAATTGTCCCCGGTCTCCCCTACGTTTCATACGACC
>ATSW01029912.1:0-11896 GCA_000444245.1 Botryllus schlosseri
AATCGTCGTAATCGATTACGATTACTAATCGCGATTACCCCATGTCTGATTGGAAGTGACATTCACAAATACAAATTCAATTCAAAAACAACGTCATAGCTATCCATGTTTTTGATTGGTAAGTAGCTTTCTAGCACCGCCGTAAAAACTGTAGGTGTGAAGAGCAACGTTAAGCTAGGCCGAATACTATAGAAGTCGATCGATAGGCTACTTAGATTTTCGAAATAATCGCGACAATTACATTTTAATAATATCAGTGATTATAAAGTTAAAGTTATCAACGATGAGCTGCGCCGTGCCAACCTCTGCCTTCGCGCTTTATTTTCAAACAACACATATTTTTAGGCAGACAAAATAACAGTGGTTTTGGGCGTTATGAAGGGCACTGATTCCGAATATGACCTTGTTTATTTTTCAAATTGGCTCTATTTTTGGAGATAATCTATGGGGCTCTTTTGACTAAAATCTCATTGTTTTGCTCTATTGGCTAGATAAAAAATCGGCTCAGTCGTACTATAAAGTTCAGAAATTCAATCTACTTGTTATTTTGACACGCGGAAGACTGTTTTAAATCAAAATACATCAACAGAATTATATTTCGGGGTATTATATTTATCATAATTGGAGACTTTCAAAAATATCATGTACATAAATAAACGTCAATCATGTATATAAGTATGTACCTAAATACTCGAATAACATTGCATTAATTGAATCAGTTTTATGTCAACCACCTATTTTAAATTCAAAATAATCAGTTGGAATATAATATTAATAACTTATCTTAAAGCAAAATTGGTTCTTGTACTATTTTCGGTTGTAAGCAATTTCGTGCAGTTTTTCGAAAAGTTCCAGCAATAGTCTGCCATAATATGTTCGTCGCATCAGCACTGATATCTTTCTTTTGTTGTTTTGATGTATTGGTGGAACCTTTTCCCCTTTCCTCTAATCAATAATATTATCAGAAAATATATCAAGATTACGGAACAGGAAGTGAGATTTAATGCTTATGTTTTCTCCAAGGTTTCCATATGCAGATACCAATTTTCGGACCAACTGTTGTAGTTGCGTGCTTTGTGATCTTCCAAAAAGTTTTATTTACTACATCCTAGAAAGGATTCCATGCAGTGAGCACCTTTCTTAATATGAAATTGCAATCCTTAGGGCGTATTCAAATCTGAGATCCAACAAAGATTCCGGATTGAAGCTTCTCGTTTGATATGGATACCCACTTTGTTGGCTTAACGGAAAATTATCCATTTAACATGGAAAAGAGATGAGACGCATATGAGTATTTTATTTCAGCTTTCCAGGGACAATCTTGATAGCTTTACACTCTTCTTTCATCTTGGTAGAATGACCAATAGCTACAGGAGAAATATATATTTTCCTCGACTAAAAGTACAATTTTTAGGCTTGACGAACTGCTTTTTTAACAAACAAAGTTCTCGCATCAGGTTATGTTAATATTGATGGAAGAACTGAGAACGACATGAGTGTTCGTCGTAGTCATTTATCTATTTATGCGCAGTAGAAAAGTAAGAAAATTCAAGATTTACTTCCTTAACCAAGTGAAATATTCAAGGGTAAATACAGTGATTTTAAGCTTCTTAGTGGCATAAATATCTTCTTTTCTAGAGCTAATCTGGCAAAACTAATGTGATATTCATAATCAAAAACCCCAGAAACGTTTTTTTTTAATTTTGTTGACCAGTGTAACCATTGAAGGTGTTACAATTTTCCTTCACTCGTCCCTGACGACATCTGAGGCACTGCCTCACTTGCCTCCCCTAACCCCACCTAACTTACGTATCACACCCTGCAGTTAATATGTAATGTACTGCTGTAGTGACCATGTTTGGCTCCACCTACCTACGCATGTGAGCAGAAAATGGCACACATCCCATATATTAGCGCTACCAATACGTCACGAATTTTCAATTGCGACGTAACGGTTGATTGACATGTATGGCTCTTTGGGAGTTAAAGTTGAAAATATTGGGCGAATATGGGCTCTTCGGTCGAAAAAGGTTCCCGACCCCTGGGCCGTTAGTAGTTCTATCAGAGAAACTGCCATGTATAAATCACATAATTATAATAATAGACGGGTATCTAGTAAACGGTGTGAGTCCTGGTTATGTCGACGTAAAAATGTAAATATCTTTGAGCAATAAGCCTTACTCTGTCCGATCATATTACATCCGTTTGTCAATCACCTCGCAACACGCTATATGCCTCAAATTGACCGGATATGTGAACCCAGTTCCGCAGTTCCAAGGAAGACGGAACTTACCAACGCTCATGTAATTTGTGAGTGTTGGCGAGGTTAGGCTAATGAAATAATCACTTCGAGAATTACCGAAATGAACGCGCATTTGTCTAGTCGAATTTGCCAGATGAGCATTCGAGTATAATCGTTAGGCCTATTTATAAGTCAAGCTGCGCCAGTGAGCACAAAAGTTGGAGTATGGGGTAAAAAAAATTACTTAGTTATGGAAGATTGTTAGAGTGCTATGCAGCGACTCGGCACGTCTGTGCCATATCACGCATACTAATCCGCTGTTATCAAACTTGGGCCGATTCGTAAAATCTGATGCATGATATGCTGAGTTGATTATTTTCTAAATCAGGGGTACTGCCGTTCTCAACTTCCCGTGTATAACGGGTCGCATTTTAACAGCAAACGACGCTGCGGGCCGCAGAACATTAATACCATTTATTTGTAGGCTACTATTAAATTTACTCTATACTGTAGCCTATTTACCAGTCTTATGCGAGCATTTTTGCATTCTAAAGAAATAATGAACAACGTTCGTAAGTTTTGCAGTGGCTGTTTTTGTGAGAATATGTATAAATCCCTCATGGAGCGTGCACTACATTCATTGCATTACATTCATTGCCTTTAAACCCTTCCACCAGAGAACGGAACATATTTGTTTCAATGCGTGAGGAAGCAAATATAAAATTACGGTAACTTTTCCGTTACAGAGGCCATTATCACTTTGAGCTCTCTGAGTGTGACGTTTTAGGGTAATTTCTGAGCACACCAACCATGCATGTATTCGGATTGTTCTCGATACGCTGGTGTGACCTGTCAGAGTGAGCACACTGGTAAAGTTGCCTATAGTCTAAGTAGCAACGTGTTTCAGAACATGCGATAACAGATCGACTGACATTGCTGCTACTGTACTGGTCACGGTTGAATCAGACAACTGTGATAGCTTCGAAATTTGTCAGGTAATGGTTTCCTTGCTTCTAAGTTCCGGAATCAGCGAATATTCGCACAGTATGTTAAAGTTTTATTGAAATCGCACCTTCCCTAGCAGATTTCTTGGGTTTAGCGATATTCCAACGCGTCAACGTAACGTTTTTAAAGATCGGGCGATATGCATAACTCCAGAAGAAACGTTCGTGATATCATTTTAAGCTTCTATGGTTCGTTACGACAATTGTTCGTCGACAAATATGACACATCAGTTTTCCATTTATGTCTGAGAAAGCAAATTCATTGTTCAACGCCGAGTTATAAACCAAGTTTTCGCCGTTTAATTTTCCGTTTCTTCTTCTTGTTTCTGTTCAAACCATTCGCGATGAGTGAAACTATAGGGTGACCATATTTCGAGAATATGGAAAGAAAACACGTTTTAAAAAATTTCCTGACTTACAATATCCGAGTAAAATCCGGAAAAGTTGTTTATTTTATTGGGAGTTTGTAGTTTGTTGACTAAAAAATAATGAAAAAGGTGATTTTTCCTGCTCAACTCCAGAAAGATACACTTCTATTGAATTCTCCGTTGGTCGACTAAAACAAATCCGGCTCAACTCCCAAAATAACCGCCGGAACGTTACTTGAGTACTAATTTCCTGTATCTCAGTTGAATTTTATTTAACATACATTTAACCGAAATTTTCACAAAAGAGGAGATTTGGGCGTCCTCCGAGGACACTTTCAAAAATGTCAAAAAAGAGGACGTATGGTAGCCCTAGTGAAACACTGTTCAATAGTGTAATAGTGTAGGTCTACTACGCAGCGGTATTCTCTTACAATCTCAGCTCGAGCATATATCAAGAAACCAGACCACATCAAAGAATGAGTATTCAAACGAAAGAGAGACGGTGAGATAAGAAAGCTAAGTAGCTAAATTAACATAGGTAACAATATTGTGACAGTAGTAATTGCGTTCATAACGAAACATGACGCGGGCTGCAAAATAAACGTCTGCAGGCCGCGGGTTGAGAACCCCTGGTCTAAATTCTCTTTTTTATTGTGAGCAGGAACAGTATTAAATGTTCTTTAGACTAGCAAAAATCTGATAAAAATATTTATATCAGTATATAATTTCCAATATTATTAAATTTTTATAGTAATCGAGATGCGTATATTAAAGGGTCACGGCACTCTAAATATGATGTGGTCTCAAATTAAAAATAAAATCCGGAAAACATTTTTGGCCGAAGTCACTTTCATCAGGCAGTCACGCAAATAACGAATTTTAGACAGTGGTCCGTCGATATTATGAAGGAATCGTCTCTTACAAACCCTGCCTGTTTAATTACGGTAAGTAGGCATGCCGGCGCCGGGTGTATTTGTGTCTGAAGCTTGTTGAAAATTTTCTTTCCTCTGTCGTATTTGTGGGTTTGTCGGACTGTTGCACTATGAGAAAAATTATATGCCAAATTACTGGGCTGGTCCGTTGCAGCAGTTTTACGTTCCCGAGACCAGTAAATTTGAATTGTGTTTATTCGTTGCGGCAACACGCAAACAATACCCAGAAAAGTAAAGTGAATAATGATGTAAATCCAGTCTTTGATGCGGATATTGGGAGATCATAAGTCAGAAACTGCCTAATTGAAGAGTGTTTCATGCTTTCATCACACTTCCAGCAGCAAATTAATGATTGTACTTTGGGCCACTCTGTTATGTAGGTTCTTCTATATTCTGAAAAAAAGATATTTTACATTGGCATAGTGCAAGAAGGGAACGGCGAAATGACCTCATTCTATAAATGGAGAGGTCGACGCAATTATTCATAACTGCAAAGTGATGTTACGTTTCCATTTTCGTGTGGTTCAATGTCAGAAATATTATAAACTATAGCGTCTGCACACCGTTATGAATAGCGTTGCCTCAATATACAACTATTGGCATTTCAGTATCAGTCCGACCAACTAACAAATATTTTAGACTATAGAACAGTGGTTCTCAAACTGCGGGGCACGCCCCCTTGGGGGGCGTGAAAGCCTCTGAAAGAGGGGGCGCGAAGCTGCGGTCAAATGAAAAAAATTTGCGCGATTTACCTCCAATTCATGGTTATTGCTCAGTGTATAGTTCGAATTTCATATTTGAGAATTCTCTCAATAACAGTCATAACCTTCCATGCCATCAAACTATATCCATTGGGATTGATACAATTATGGTTTCATTTCGTGATTTGACGATAAGGGGGCGCGAAATTTTTAACAGTCATTAAGGAAGGCATGGCAAAAAAGTTTGAGAATCACTGCTATAGAGTGAAGACAATTTTGAACATGCTTCAGACACAAATGCAATCTAGCTTCATATTTAAAAGTATCAAAAAGATTGAAATTACGATATGCCTTAAATTCTAGTAGATTCAGTTTGGAGAAATGAATGACATTATAGAATTTAGAGCACGCCAAATAGGCCTATACTCTTAAATCGTTCATACCTTCTATACCAAAATTTGATTGTCTGTCAGAGAATTTGCTAGCTATCATATATGTTTGTATCGTTGCTTTCTTTAGCCTATCTTAGCTGTCGTCGAGAAACCGACTGTCTCAATGAAAAAAAGCGATATCTGCGATGATGCAACACCCCTCATCAAAGAATCAAGATTGGATTGCAATTGTTCGACTGAAAACAGAGCAGGATTTATTTCCCTGTGGAATGATTCCGGTACTCGCCAAAAACTTCTTCTTCTTTACATCTTTTTGGGAGAACTGACAATTTTTCTGGTCGTAAGCTCGCCATATCCATTCATGACGAAATTAATATTGGATCGAGGCGGAACTACGCTCGAATCATCCATCATCTTACAAATAACTCTCCTCACTTCATCGATTAGTAGCATCGTTATCGGAAAGTATCAAATCTGCACCAGCAATAAAGTCTTGCTGCTTGGAGGTTTGATCGGCTTCGCTGTTTGCCAGATTGCTATCGGTTTTTTAGATTTTGTCCCCGATTTCACCACTTTCGTGGCTGCAGCGATCATAATCCGTTCACTGCAAGGAATAGGATTAGGAGGATACACGGTTGCTGCTTTGAAGATCGTATGCCACGAGTTTACAGACAATGTCGGAATCCTATTCGGCATTTCTGAGTCCTTTATCGCGATAGGATATATCTGCGGACCAATGCTCGGTGGAGTTCTGTATAGTATCGCAGAGAATTTAGCATTGCCTTTCATACTTCTCGGTGGGCTCATACTACCGCTCGTCCCGATGGGCTATCTTTTATTGCAAGAGGCGAGGAAAATAACTGAAGACACCTATAGATATTGGGATGTCATTCGTAAACCGGAAGCAACGTTTTTGATAGGAGTTGTAGTGGTGGCTAGCGGAGGATTCGAACTGGTTGACGTCATTGGAAGTGTGTATATGATCTCGAACGGACTGACTGTAGTCGAGGTGGGATCAAGTTTGCTAATTACCGGTGGTACATACTGCATATCATCTGTTGCTTTTGGATTTATTGTTGGCAAGGGAAGCAGAATCAGAAGAGTGTTGTTTTTCCTATCATTATTCGCGTTCATTGCTGGCCAACTTATTTTTTCTCCTGGCCAATCAATGATCGGCATCTTCGTTGGAATGGCATTGACAGGGATATTCAATGGCGGCATATTAATTTGTGCTTTCAGCGAGTTAATTCACGTCGCGGTAGGAGGTGACGATGGGGTCAAGTCAAATTTAGCACTGCACAGCGCGTTGTCTGAAATTTGGACATTAGCAGTTGGCGTTGGCGAATTCGTATTACCTCTTGTTGGATCGCAGCTCCATGGAAAGACGGAATATCGGTATCTCACTTCAGGACTACTTGCGGTTGCAACTCTACTGGTCGGCGTGTTTGCATTTATTATGTTCGTATTAGAACGAATTCAAATTTATTCCTGAAATGGGACGAGGGAAGCAACGAGCAATTGAAAATAAAGGTGTCTGTGAAGTCATACTGGTCAAGTCGAACTAGCTATAGAGCAGAGGTGGTCAAAGTATAGTCAAGAATGCTACTCAAGTTGAAGAAGAAGTAGCGACGAAACAATCTACTTAAGTACGAGTAGAAGTACTTCTTCCATGAGCAACTTAAAACTACTTGAAGTAGAAGTAGAATTGGCTGACTTTGACCGTACTCAAGTAAGTAAGTAGTTGTGAAAACGATCGTAATTCGTTCGCGGAGATTGTCAAAAGGTGCAAATTGAGCTATGCGAAGGATGCCGAGCTAGATTCATATTGATGCATACCAGGAGGTAGGCTGAGACTTTCGACAGCATAAGCATTCGTCCGCATCATGTTGTGAAAATGATCGTATTGATATGGAAACTAGGATACTAATCCTCTGTTTAATCGAACAGCACGTTTCAGAAAATATCATGGTATGACGCACTCCCTCATATTAAAGGGCCCGTAGTTTATTCGAAGAGCAATACGGAGAAGTTGTATAGGATATGGTGTAAACACTTTGCGCGATTAGTAAACGTGAATACAAAATATGGTGGATGGTAAAAATGCCATATTGAGTAGCTTTATTTCCGGAAATTAAAGGCATTACTACACTTTCTTTTATACTTCAACATGTATGTTATCCAAGCAAAAGAACTGATATTAATTAGAACTCAAAAGTATATGATACTGGGAATTGAAAGTGAAATATATATACTACTTCTAAAAGCGGAAAATGTATTTCATGTCTTTAGTCCAGGAACTTTCAAAAGTGGTATGCTAAAACAGCTCTAAAACTAAAAAAAAGTCAAAGTCCACTTTTCCAGATTAGGACTCGCCATGGACTGCTAGATTACGATATGATAAGGAAATGCTAGATTGCGAAACATCAGTTTCAAACGTTATGATGAGCCATATATACTGTGATGAAATATTTCACATGGGCGAAGGGCGACAATGCGGTGTGAACGGAACCACGCCAACCTGCTACCTAAATTATATTCACCGATACTTTCGTGAAATCATACGGGTTACTACGTACCCACTGAGCGCGAAGCGCGACGAATATTCTGGGATTTACTCAACTTTTATTAAAATTAAATGTTGATATTCCTTGAAAACAGCCCCGAAATTCCTCAGGCTATCTTCCTAATTGGAGGATTAAACTACTTCTAGTTGACAAACTGAAAATAGCGAAGAGTAAGTAAGTAGATCACAAAATATTACGAAGTAGAAGTAGAAGTAGCGAAAATCAGATCTGATTGAATGTTGCATTGTAACGGAGTTTGGTATTGTGACGCAACCATGGCGTCTGAGCAGCTCAGACATTGCTTCATCGATCATTAATTACCATTGTTTAATTTTTCTTTTCCTTTTTTAACTAACATTTTTACCGGCAGACTGTAGAGACAAGTGTACCTGTTTGATGCGGGAGTGATCAGACTAGTTGACCTTCACGGTCGTATCGATCATTCCTATTTGATCCCAGAGGTGGTCAGTAACGAAGCACTTCTACTTTTTCGAAGTACTCAAAGTAGTTTTACTCTACTTCTGGTACTTAATAAAGTATTTTTTTTCGCTACTTCTACTTCGTAATATTTTGTGAACTACTTGGTTACTTTTCGCTATTTTCAGTTTATCAAGTAAAAGTAGTTTAGTCTCCCAATAAGAAAGATAGCCTAAGGCATTTCGGGGCTGTTTTCACGTAGTACCAACATTTAATTTTCATAAAAGTCATGTAATACCCAGAATTTTCGTTGCGCTTCGCGCGCAGTAGATATGGAGTGACAAATATGTTTTACCGAAAGTATCGCTGAATATAATTTAGATACCGGATTGCGTGGTTCCGTCCACACCGCATTGTCGCCTATATAAAATATTTCATCACAGTAAGTATGGCCCTCCATAAAGTTTGAAACTACCGTTTCGCAATCTAGCAATTACCTATAATACCCATAACAGCCCATGACGTGTCCTAATCTGAAGAAGTGGAATTTGACTTTATTTTAACGTTAGACCTGTTTTAGCAGACCGCCGTTGAAACGTTCTGAACAAAAGACCTGAAATATATTTTTCGCTTTTTAGAAGTAGTATTTGTATTTTTCTTTCGAATATTAGTATTATAAGTTGCGTTCTAATTATAGTTTCAGTTCTTTTGTCTGGAGAACACACATGTTGAAGTATAAAAGCAAGTGTAGTAATGCCCTATATTTTCCGAAAATAAAGCTATACACTATATGGCATTTTTAAGATCTGCCATATTTTTAATTAATGTATACTAATCGCGAAAATTGTTAAAGCCGTATCCGACACAACTTCTCCGTATTGCTCTTCGACTGAACTAGGGACCTTATATTATGGGGAAGGGCGCCATGCCATGATATTCTCTAAAACGGGGTGTTCGAGTAAACAAAGGATTAGTATCGCATTTCCATATCAATACTATCCATTACATCTCATGATGTGGAAGACTGCTTATTCTGTCAAAAATTGACACGTCCTGGGATGCATCAATATGAATCAAGCTCTGTACACCTTCCGCATAGCCCTATTTGCAGCTTTTGACAGTCCATGCGAATGAATTATGATCGTTTTCACAACTACTTACTTCTTGAGTAGATTTAAAGTCGGTCAATTCTACTTCTACTTCAAGTAGTTTTAGGTTGCTCATGTAAGAAGTACTTCTACTCGTACTTGAGTAGATTTTTTCGTCTCTACTCTTACTTCTACTTGAGTAGCTTTCTTGACTACTTTGACCACCTCTGTCTGATACCGAATACTGTGCACGCATCTTTTCTTGTACAGCCATCATTGCCGTCGATCTGTTTGTTACGTATTTTGGTTGGATGATAATAAAGACTATCTCTCTCTCTCTCTCTCTCGCCAAGAACAGAAAGCGTGAAATGCCATCATATCCATGACTAACGTATCGGGATTAAAGAGCAAGCATATGTGGAGCTTCTCCGCAACGTTTCAACCAGGACAATTCGTCATCGACTCCAGGATCTTCAGTTACCATATCGCTGTGTAACTGTGCCGCCCTTGATACCCAATATATCTGGCTACAGTAATCACAGAACCTCCCTTTTCTAATAAAGTCGAGGCATGATGTTTTTTTTCCATTTGGACATTCTTTCGAACCATTCTAGTTTTTGAACAGATTTCGAAAGCCGTCGAAATTTTGTAAAAATGAACAATATTGTGTCGTTTCAGAGACCTTACCATTCAGGAAGCTGCAAAATAGAAGAAGGCACGCAGAGCAACGGGCGTGCAGTAAAGTGCAGTCAGACAGTAGCTTATAACTAGGGCGATTCTTTTACCTAAAAAAGGAAGATTTTGACCTAAAAAAACTTAACTTTGACAAAATTCTGCCCTTATGTATGTAAATCAGGTGTTTTCGCACATAATGTTAGAATGATAGGATACTACTTATCTTCATGTGTAGTTTGGCCTGAAAAAAACTTTTTTGACTTAAAAGCTGACAAATTTTTACCTGAAAAAAGCTTTATTTTGACGTAATATGAAGAATACATCACGAATACACATTATGGTAGAAATTATTTATATTTGTTGTAGTACAACAACGACGACGAAAGATACCTTCCTACATTCTCGGGTAGAAAGTGCCTGTTCTTATATAGTAGCTTGCCTAGAATGGAGAAAGAACGTTCAACCAGTGGCGGCTCGTGACAATATCGGGTGGTGGGGCAAGGGCCGCAAGCGACTTGTTATCAATATGACGTCACAGTAGCGTTTTTCAACGTTCATGATGGCCACATGAATTTCCCGTAAACAATGATTTTTAACGTAGGTGCCGCGAGAGGTTTGCCCGTGGCGTGACTTGAAGTGCGGTGACAAATGTTTTATTCATTGTTTTTTATTCAAATGATTATTTTACAAAATGTACGCGAACTAAGGATCGTTCCCATGCCACGAATCAATCATCAGGTTATCCTTAGTAGCATGCGTTATGATTTCGTGGTAGAGATTACGCAAGCGCCGAGTAAGACTATACCAAAAATACACAGACCAACTACCTACAAAGAGCATTCGCATGACACCTTGTGGTGTTTTAATCGTTCCATGCTCAGCAATTCTGTAAAGTGCTGCAGCGCCTCCGACCCGATTTGTATATGGTAGGATTCTCGTCCCGAAAGCGAGTCAAATCGATTTGCCCTCGTTTTTCTAAGCCCGTCCGAAAGTGTTTGGTACACGATCCTGATGCGTTACGACCAGGGGATAGGCAATCAAAGCGGTGGCACCCATAAACGTAAAACATTATAAAAAGCCAGCTGTTATCCATGGAAGATTAATTACGAGTCTGCCTGCCATCATTCAAGCAGGAATCAAAGCATTGTGTTAAATTGAAATGCGAGCACATATCGCATTAAACAATTTCATGAATAAATTATTTCATCTTGATGAATTTTTCACTTTTTTTCCATAGCCATAACAAAATATATCGGTAAATTAACTGTCAGTGTGCCTCGAGTAATAAGGATGAAAACCACTCACTTTTCCTTAGCCATAGACATGGTTGAGTTACCTGGGCTCACTTGATTGAAATTATTCGGAAAGAACATGATGTGTACAGTCGTCCGCCCACCAGCATCAATTTATGTCTTGTATAAGTATTGTGCGCGACGTGATTTCTTATTAGCAAAATGTTCAATAACGAGTTTATTGAAATCTGGAATTCCCAGAACCACGTCGTTGTGAATCG
>ATSW01029943.1:0-12086 GCA_000444245.1 Botryllus schlosseri
ATTTAATTTAAAATTATCTCCTCGTAGAGTTTGGCCTTTTGGAGAGCCCGGAGTCGTTTGTCTCGGTCTTGACAGTGGGGGGCCATTGCACGTCAATGCAATAGGCGCATTTATATCAGCAAATGCTTCCTCCATGGAATGATATTACCATCGCCGAATCCTTAAAAGCTAGTGAAAAATAGAAATGTTGGTGCACTCTGTCATAGGATATATTTTTCTCAATTGAAGAGATACACTAGTGAAACCTAGGTCTGAAATCAGCAATTAGTTTGATCTCATACAAAACAAAAATATTAATTTTCATGAATGCTTTTCTTTATCCATGTTAATTTTGTGAAATCGCAACCCAGTCACAGTTAAGATAGCCATATAGACGACGACGTGCCCGTTGTGCAACCACAGGTTACCTATGATTCCTCATCCTGGCTACTGATTAACACGAGAAAGCACAACTTTTAACTTTCAGGGCTGCGTGCGGTTCAAAGATTCTGCCCAAAAAGTAATCGCATTGGCTTCGTTTAAAAAGTTCGTAATGCTTTTATGATACTGTAATACTACTTATACCTTTCGGATGCAATTGTTGCGAGGGGCTTTGAGTGGTCGAAGCAATACAACTTGCTGGAGCTCTCAAATTCAAACGTCCCGTCAAGTGGCTGACTACTGACTGCATAGCATCTACCACGCCCGACATGTCTAGCAAATAAGAAATATTGATCAGATCAATGCTTCCAAATAAGTCGTGTAAGTTAGTCTACATAGCTCCCTCTCTCGGATGTAATACTCGTACTCGTACATGTGATCTTATGCAGCAGAAAAGCATGCCAGTATGAAACTAAACCAGATCAGATCCAAAGTAAAATCGATTAATTTAGCATGTCTTTCACAACCTGGCAGATATTGAGCTTAAAAGGTAAATACTAGAAAAAGTTTCGGAAAGTTGCCAAGTAAGTAGTTTGAAGAAGTATTAGTATGAGTTTTACGGATCGTCTCAGATTTCTGCTGTTCTATAGCCTGTTTCGGGTTTCCGAATCGCCAAATGCATTTTTGCGTCTGAAGAAGAATATAACTATTAATGACGATGAAAGTATGTGCATTTTCCGACATTGCCATCTGTTACCGCCGTGCATGGTCAGCCACTTTACAAAATCGAAACCGTAAAGAGTAAGATGTTTAGAATCAAAAATTCTGATGTAAATATAGTCTAACAACGTGTGCACTTGATGTGAGGAGTGAAAGTTGACACAAAGAAACAGTGCCCCGAAAAAATAGAAGTAGCTTGTTACTTCCCACTGTCCAGAGAGCGCATCTGTCAAGTAGCACTCAACCTGCGGGTTAAATATATGCGCAGAAGAAGGAAGCCAATGGAAGGCAACGTATGCGGTTCCGACGCATTTCACTATATTTTGCATGTCCACATCGAAATACCCCTGCGACGTCGATATGTATTAGTAAGTATTTATTGCTTTCGTGTGTTTTTCATTTCTGGGTATACGGCGGCCATGAAATACAACGATGGACAGCGATAGAACCACACTAATATATCGTGACATTGTGAAAAGTTCAATATTTATTATTTTCGTTAGCCCTGTTCAGGAACATTCGCAAACCGAAGAGACGAATGGCCACGTAAAAGAAGTAGCAAATGACGACAGTGCTGAATATTAAATCGTCACGTCAGGTAATTGATTGGACAAATCAATGTCGCCTAGCGAAACAAACGAACGAGAGGCAGGAGACCGACGGGTGTATAAGATGGCATTGCAACAATTGAATGGAAGAATAAATTCTGATAATTATCTTTACACCAGTCGGATTTGTAGATCCTAATGTGTTTCATAACGTGGAATATATGGCGGACAGTCCTGTGTGAAGGACTGGAGATTCCAGAATTTCTCACTTGCGTTACACCGTGCAGACGCATGTGGCTACGAAAATGAAGATAATATGCTCGTGCGTGTGGGTCTGTAGGATGGTGCAGGGATCTTCAAACGGGTGTATCGCACACCCTAGGGCGGACCTGGGCAAAGTGCGGCCCGCGGAGCTATTCTGAGCGGCCTGCGTGAAGTTTCTTTGAATTCAAAACATAAATCCTACTTTTTAACGTTGCTGCGTGGACAAAAACCATAGGCTATATAAACTGAACCAAAAATTCGTTTACTTTCAAGCCTGTTCGGTAATATGCCGCGATTACGCAGCCTGTACCTCACATGCGTATTGCGTACTCCAGATTCAAAATACAGTCAATGTAGCAAATTATGTCGTAACAATTTAAGTCACAAGAAGTCACCAAACTGTCTGTGCTACCATTGAAGCATTACACATAACTTACATGGTTTGTGCTTCAAATTGTGACCCGATAGGTTTCCAAATCAGTAATTGGTAAAACAAGTCAATCAGTGCTTTTGATTATCATCCATAAATGATGAACGGTCATGTTAAAAGAGAGAGCCGAAAGCTGAAATTCAAGGAAGGTTTGGAGCACTAAATATTTGTTTATTGAAGTCGGGGGTAAACCCATCTTTTTAGTAGTTAGTGCTGAGCAGGTCGCCGTGTTAGAGGAATATAATTTAAGTCGCTGTCATGACAAAAACACGAAGATAAGCAGTCAGTCTAAGGAGCGTGAATTTCAGAAGAACTGCAAGTTTCGCTCTACAGCAATAGGCTATTTCGCCAAGATGCACAGTGCACACATTGCACACTTCTCGGAAGAGAGTGACCAAGACAATAGGCTTAGTAGTATCCCAAATCCATTTTAATGACTTTACAGAAAAACGAGGATAGGGGTTAAGAGCGTTCAAAATGTGTTATGTTTGGCATTGTTTCGAAATATGACGGCAAATAAATATCATTATTGGTAATTAACCGTAACTCTCTCATTCCCTAATATCAACACCGCAGCATTTATTCAGTGTAATTCATTGTTTTCTATTTTGAATTAAAAATGTATATGAATGAAAATACGGCTAAAATTTTCGACTGGGCCGCCAACCTATTTTCTGCTTCTCATTTAGCCATCGTGGAAAAATAATTGGCCACCCCTGCCCTAGTGTGCTCTATAACACTGGTCGACATGATTTTTGTTTTTTGGCCAAAATGATTACTATTAAGTCAATTTTCGTACGCTGATTACGAATATGAAGTCGATTTTTTTCTCTCACGTCAAGATCTTTTATAATCTGTGATTTAAAATTTTGCATTTCAGTGCTAAAAACAGCCTGTTTGGTGACGTATTCCTTGCTGTTTGGTCATGGCTATCACCATTGTGACGTCATCAGAGGTGGTCAAAGTACTCACCATAGGTACTCAAGTAGAGTTAGAAGTAACGGCGTCAATTTCTACTCAAGTAGAAGTAGAAGTAACTTTTTATGAGTATGTAAAAAAGTCAATATCTAGAGGCCTAGTTTTTGATATCAGTATCAAATTATCAATATTTTCTTCCTTTCAAAACATCACAAGACCGCGATACAATGAAAAGATAGGAAGGCGTCGAAACGACTTGGAGTAGTCTTTGAAATCAGACATCAGACATCTGAAATCAGACCTCGGCCTAGGCCAGTGGTTCCCAACCTTTTTCATCTCGTGCCCCCCTTGGCTGACATTTGAGCCAAAATTCTCCCCTTATCAGAAATCTGCCCGATGATTCAAAAAGGTCGTTTTTACCGCGCAAACACCTGTTGACCGAAGAATAAGAAGGACGGTACCAACTGTTTGTTTCTATCAGGGCTATTGGTCTTGGTCCCAATCAAACAAATTCGGGAAGGCTTGACTCAACAGACCCCCACACTTCCATTTGTGTTTTCGTCTTACCATGCAACAATCGCTGATATAACTGCTGTGAAAAATATGTATGCATAAATTTACTGGTCTTGCAATTTTTGTCCCAAGTTTGCGTATGCATTTGGCCAATAATATTGGTACTTACATATATAGCAGGGTTGACCAGACTCGAGTCCGACTCGAGTCACCATTTTCTGGTGACTCGACTTGACTCGTGTCATTTTCTCAAAATGGAAGCGACTCGACTCGAGACAATCTGTGTATTGACTCGACTTGAACTCTAGTCATTGTGCATGACTCGAACCAAGCCATATGACTCGAGACTATAAGACGGCCCATACCGAAATTTCATTGTAATTTCGAAGAACAGTAATGTGACCACCCTATTGGAATTTCGTCTACTGGTCCTGGTGCTTGAAAATGTGACAAGAAACTGCGCAAAGTGAGGAAAATTAGTATATTATAAATCCAAATCATTCAATATCATCAAACAGAGTTATAAAAAGTGGGTTTAACATGACTTCAACTGGAAACTGAGCAGTCAACACAATTACTTGAACTCGGACTCGAGTCATAACAGGGTTGTAATGACTCGAGTCATGACTCGACTCGAATCCGACTCGAGTCACGATTTTCTGATGTCTCGACTTGACTCGAGTCAATCTGTGTATTTACTCGACTTGGACTCGAGTCATTGCGCATGACGCTAACCCAGTCATATGACTCAAGATTAATACGGCCAAGACCGACATTTCATTGTAATTTCGAAGAATAGGAAAAGTAACTACATTATTGGGATCACGTCTATTGGTACTGCTACTTTAAAATGCGACCAGAAACTGCTAAAATTGAAGAAATTAATGCAAAACATTCGAGATTCCCGAACAGACGTATAAAAAGTTGTTTTAACGAGACTTTAACATGAAACTGACCAGTCAACATATTGACTTGGACTCGGACTCGAGTCATAATACCATGACTCGGACTCGACCCTCTGCTCACTGACTTGGACTCGGACTTGACTCGGTGGTGAATTGAAAATGACTCGACTTGACTCGAGTCGAAACTATAAAATTGAGATTGACTTGTGACTCGAAGCTTTGGGACTTGGTTACAACCCTGAGTCATAATGCCATGACTCGGACTTGACCCTCTGCTCGGTGACTTGGACTCGGAGTTGACTCAATAGTGAATTGAAAATGACTCGACTTGGCTCGAGTCAAGACTATGAAAGTGAGATTGACTTGCGAATCGGAGCCTCGTAACTGGGTTACAGCCTTGATATATAACATGCACGTGATCAGATTTCCTGCTGGAGCTCATTGAAATTTAGGACACCCATTCCGTTTGGGCAACATTGCACCAAGTTTTACATGTCTTTATTTCGATCGGGTAGCTGCTCACCGAAAATAAAGCAAAGCTAGTGATCTCTTTGACTTGAATCGATGAAGTTGGAATATTTTGTCACTGTTTGAAACCGTTGACTTGAAAATATAGATAAATACTTTCACTAGAGGCCTTGTTGTGACAGTTCGGACATGAACAATTTGGGACATCCGTTATAATTCTAAAGTGGAATTCCTCCCTAAAAATTGCAAGCTGAACTAAATAACTGTGTCATAAATTTGAATTTGCCAAATGAATCTGCTCCTATTGTGGGTTCCAGATTAAAAGCCAAACATATAGCCTACTTGGCACTGATACCACTTTTGCATTGTATATGCATCATGATAGTGAATACACACTCTTCTTCACCGGCGAACCTTCTGTAGTCTATTGTGTCGATGTTCAAGGTCTCATAGAGAGATTGGGAGCCGTGAATTGCGCCTCTTTAATTATGCATCAAACCTAAAAGCTGTTCGCACAATACAAATCAATGCGCTTTTATCCCTGTAACTGGCATAACTGGCATCAAGGGGTCTAACGAGAATATGAAACTGTTGATTTCAAATTTAGAATATACTACTCAAACGAGTAAAGTTTCCGTTGATTTTGAACTCATAAATATGCTACTGGTTCGACGGTCTAGCTAGATCTACAAGGTATCCTTGTTTTATGTGTGAATGGGACAGTAGAAATCATTGAATTAAACGTAAAGTGGCCGACGAGGGAGTATCTTACACCAGGCTTTAAAATGTTTTAGGGCCTGCGCTTATCGACAGATCTAATGTTGCATTTCCACCATTATATATGAAACTGTATCTCATGAAAAAGTTTTAAGCTCTCGTCAATGAGAGTGCACGCTCTAAATACATTCACGAAAAGTTTCCTCACTTAAGTGCCGTTACAGTTAAAGAGGGTGTATTTGTTGGATCTCAAATCAGAATACTCACCAAAACCTCTCTATTTCTTATTAGGAATTCGGACTTGGAAAAAATACATGACTCTCCCTCATTGCAGTTGCATCTAAATTTACTGGAAATACTAAGGATCCTTTTTATTAGGAGGGTTCAGTTTAAGACGGTAAAACCTCAAATCCAAAAAGTAAGTTGAGAGCTTTGCAGGATGTGTTTCGCATCATATACGGACCTAAACGGGCAGAAGCGCCCTTAATACGGCCGATTTTTAGTAAAATTTTCAATCGATTTTACGAAAAATTGTGACGAGATGAGTGAATTCTGAGGGCAAATTCGTAATCAGCATTGTCAAATTAGGTAGACACTATCAATCACTCTACAAAAACAGAAGAAAAGTTGAAAAATGTCGACCAGTGTAATTTTTAAAGGGTATACCACTCGGATGGGTGCACTGGGGTGTAACATGTACGCGTTGCAATGGACCGATGACTAGCTACCGCAATAGATGCGCAAGTTTGTGCTTCAAAACAGGTTGACCGGATGAGCAATACCGTACAATGTTCATATTAACTGTACAGAGCTTGTAAATTACATTTATTTTGTGAAGTCATGAGTAAATGTATATCCTCATCATTCAACCGTTGGTAATGGAATTATTGGTTCCTTTTGGAGTGGAACAAAGTAGAGTTGACATCTGTTCGGCTTGTGATATATGTCTTTAACAGTGGTTCTCGAGCGGGGGTCCGCGAAGCATTCTCAGGTGTTCCGCGAAACCTCCAAGTCTGCAAAATAGTCGATAATTCTAATTTGTACATTTTTTAAACAGAGAAAACACGAGGCAGTTTCGCTCCACAACTGCTAAAACTTCGGGACTACATAAACAGAGAATTGCCATCTGAGATGGAATATTCCACTGTCAAACTCATTTCAATTACCAAATTGCCAACAGCTTAAACATATTGCTGTTCTGAGATGTTTTGTTGGGGCTTTGAAAATTATTGTTCGCACAAATATATTTTCACCTGTGATATACATAACCACTATTCCAGACCAACTTCAAGATGAGCTGTTTATGTTCATTAAAAATCTGTCTCTCAACTTTGGTGCCATATATGTCGAGACTTGCAATCATATCCGAATGTGTCGTCGGAAGCGTTACACGTTATTATTACATTCGCCACCATCTTTGATGGAATGGGTTTTCGGCACTCGCTCTTATCAAATCGACGGCGCGGGTTTTCAAGACTTGATCGCGTATTTCAAGAAATGCAGCTACAGAATTCACTATCAAATAATAAAAGTTTTCCCAATTTCTACATAGATAGTATGACGGTATTTTCAAGAAAAGTCATTTTTTATTGTTGTTCATCACTACCCTACAGTTAATAATTGCACAAGACAGATGACGGTGGCACGATAATTGAGCTAAATTTGTACTAAAAGTTGGGGGATCCGCGAGATCGGTTAGGGTGCAAAAGGGGTCCGCGAGGACAAAAAGGTTGAGAACCACTGGTCCCTAATGATTGTCGAGGAAACCGCCGGGACATATTTGGAGGGGCGTATTGCCAGAGGTTTTGGTGGCCGAGTTTGAGAACTATACAGTGCTAAATGGTGATCCGGTATCCTAGAGCCCTGATTCTTATTTAGAATTGCCTGTGAGTAGCTGCCTTGCTCTTCCGTACTTCGATTATACCAGGGCTGGCCAACCAGCGGACGTACGGTCGCATGCAGCCGTAAAACAGTATTCCGTCATCTTATATTAGCTTGTGTTGGCGACCGTCACTATGCAATTTGATTTAACGAATTGGTTCCCAAATATTTGAGAGATTTTAATTCAATTTAGAACGTTTCTTAACGCCTAGCGCAATTCAGGTGACTTGGATTTACGTTTTTAATATAATAGTGTCCCTGCGACTGAGTCCCACCGTGCAAATGCGAACCACAGAGGAAATGCATGCACGTCATCAGGAAATTTAAAGTCGAAATTCTGTGCGTTTCACGAATGAAGGTTTTCCTGGTACATTTGGGCGACGTATGATGTATTTTCCTATATACCGACCATCCCGATAGGAGGTCAAGAAGTAGCAATCTGCAACAAAGTGAATAATAGAAACCGGAAAGTAAATCATCATTAATTGTCTGCCCCACATTTTCAAAGACACCCTCCTCGATCAGCTCTACTGATTATTCTCATCACGAGGACGGAAAATTCATGAATATTTGACAGTATAATATATGAAATTATCAATATTCTCGACGCAATTCATTCACGAGGATGAGAAAATTTTCGCGTGCAGCGCGACTAAAAACTGTATCCCAACAACTTCCCCTCACATTTATACTCGCAGTTCGGGTGCATATATAGTAAACCCGTGGGGGTGTTCTGCTTCCACAATTAGAAACTTTTATACACAAGTTATGTCTCAAGAAAACAGTGACGGCACAGAACGCGTCTCTTCGCGGTGCGAAGTTTCCGGTCCGGTTCCTTGTCAGGGGTGTACGAGTTTTGAGTAAACGTTAATAAGGTGTACCACGGCGAAAAGGTTGAAGAGCACTGGGATAGTGCAACATTTTCAATATCAGTATCGTCGCTTGCATATGAGTATTCCAATTCGTGGGAATGGAGTATATGATGGAAAATTCTAATCCAAATGCATACATCTGCGTGATCAAAGAGACAACTATATATAATAATCAAAAACATTTAACGGATATTGCGTGTACATTCAGCATTGCATAATTTTGCGCTTTGCTCTTACGTGCTCACATTTTGTAGGCATGCAGGATTTGGTTCAAGAGTTTAAAAAATATCGCTATAAGTGTAGATACAGTTCATATTATGACAGCGAAACGTGTTTGTTCGAGATGCAATTAGGCAAACATGTATGTATGCCTACAGCGAGTTGTTTGGATTTATTATAGACGGTCCCTAAATAACCTAACTGCCTTGTGAATGAACGATTACATCCAGCGTGTCATTGCCTCATTAGTCGTCTTACAAATCCCAAAATAGCAACAGTGTAAATATGCTTGTTCGTATATTATATACAGAGCTGCACATCATGGTTTTTGTATTTCCTTAGTGTACGTAAGGTCATATACTCAATTACTATAGTGACCTAACACACACGTAATATCTCTTGACCATGACGATCCGCCCTAATCATATTTGGAAGCACGATGTATCACCCCTCTCCCATATTCCCATGTCTTAACTGTACAGTGTACATACGGGATGGTCAGCTGTAGAAGCAACGTTGTTTTCTAAAATATACAGTCCCTTTTCTATGCCACGAATGAGCAAATAGCAATATCTTCGCTGTTTTGTATAGATGGACTCATAATAATGTTATTGCTGTTGTAATACTGGTTTTTCCAGATCATGTGTGATTTTGCGCCAGGCCGAGATTATTTAATATGATTCCTGACCAACTGACCTGTAGCACGGCTAACTTTCCTTGTTGGCCTTTGTAAGACACCGCTGACGCAGATATGATGTTGCGGGAGGAAGTCTAGATAAACTCCAAAACTTAGGTAGGAATTCAGGAGTTTACATCAGTCGCACTAGGACACGCAGCCCATTGTTGTTGCAGTTGCGAAACGTACCACCACGCCGCTCATTTATTCAGGTATTTTGGTTTTTAGCATGATAACAGAAATCTTGTGCGAGTGTCTGTAAAGGTATCCTTCTTAGGACACCACGTACTCTATTATGTACAGTTTGCCTGACATCAGCTGATCAATGTCTACCAGTGATGTCACCGGCTGCGCTGCCGGTATTTGATCACAAGAATGGCAAATAAATCGATGATAATTGATATAATTAAATACGAATAGCCAGCAGCGGTATGCTGGAGATTTAAAATTACAGCCGGCTTCGTTAATCCTTGCTCCCGCGTGTTCTTATTCTACAGGGTAGCATCATGATATGGATATATACGTATTCGTATGTTAAAACACTTATTGCGACTTCAGTCGATGCAATGTTGACTGGAACTGTTTGAGTATGCATCAGAGTTCATAGTGACCCAGGTCACCAAACATGCGGGAGATATAGCTCAAATACGATTGTTTGGTCAGTAATCAGAAGCATTGTGATCTTCGCTTGCACTTGTGGGTCGAAAGTTCACAAACGAGTGCTGCCAAGGGGCATCAGTTGAACGAGAGCTCAATAGGCTGTTTGGCGATGCCTGGATAAGGCAAGGTCAAACTCAGTTTTGCGACTTCATTGTGATACGGGCGGAAATGAGCATGATGCAGTTATACATGCGCGATTTCTGTCTAAGTACATCTTTTCATACAACTCTCAAGAAATCTTTAAAAGTCAGTTGCTTTGCGGAAGTAATATAGAAAGAGTGTCACATCAACTCCCATTTGAAAAGAAAATCAAAATCACGTGATCTCTACATATGATGGCTCTGGCTTATTAACGAAAGAAATGGTGATCTCAAATTTGTTCAACAGTCAGGACAATTACGGAAATCACGTATGCCATGTAGCATATAGTTATAGTAGCTTATACATCAAAGAAATAACAGCTGGTTCACGATATATTAGACGGGCCAAGGCGCTTTTGACGCCGTAACATCTGAGTGTTGGGTATTTTGAAACCATCTTCAGTCGCTAATCTTCTGTGTATACGTAATGATAATTTATTGCTGTAATGATATACCCAGCCGCTGAACTCAACGCGTACATCGGATGCAATGCAATCGTAATATTGTTATTTTTGATTTCTTGTCATGACTTTCTACTAACGCAGGGTGGTATTGTACAGAGTACAAAGGAATGAAAAGATAGTGGCACTGCTCCCATTAAAGTACTTTGCGTCGCAACCACGAGGACAGTAAAGATGGATGCCAGACGTTTGCGTGTGGCAGTGATCGGCGCTGGAGCCAGCGGAATCGCAGCCGTCAAATGCTGCCTGGACGAAGATATGGATACTACGTGCTTCGAAAAAGCTGACGAAATCGGTGGGCTTTGGAGATTTACAGAAAAAGCCGAAGTCGGGAGGGCAGGAGTCTATCGCACGACCGTCATCAATTCCAGCAAGGAGCTTTTAGCTTACAGTACGTTCCCACCGCCCGCTGAATTCCCCAACTTCATGCACCACACGAAGCTGCACGAATATATCAGCTTGTACGCGGACGAATACGGACTGAGACAGTACATTAAGCTCAAAACCGAGGTGGTGTCCGTATCGAAAGCGAAAAATTTTCAAGAGACGGGCAGATGGGTGATAGCGTTCAAGAAGTCTGGAAGAAAGGAAGTTGAGAAGGATTCTTTCGACGCAGTATTAGTCTGCACCGGTCATCATTTTCACCCTAACGATCCTTCGCCAAATATTCCCGGGCGACAGGAATTCCAAGGTCGCGTTTTACACGGCCACGAGTACCGGTAAGTAGCATGCGCGGTTCTACCGTAACATTTGTGAATATCAATTTTGACTGAAGTGTGCATGGCCACCCTTTCTGTGCACAGAGACCACCGATCTTTCATCGATAGGCGGGTTATGGTCGTTGGTCTGGGAAACACTGGCGGAGATTTAGCAGCAGAGCTGAGCAGGCACGCCGACACGTTGATGCTTAGCACAAGAAGGGGATCTTGGGTAATTAACAGGATAGGTACGCTTATGCCTATCGACGACAATTCCTATATATGCCAAGTTCTAATGGTTGACGCAGTAGTGTGATCAATTTAAATTTTGCAGATATGTCATTAATTGTTTCATTGTATAGGTTACAGGGGTCAGCCGTACGATGTCCAGTTAAACACAAGATTGATCCATTACATCATGAAAGTCTTCCCGCACGCGATAGCTAACGAAGTATTTGAATTTGTGATGAACACCCGATTCGATCACGAAGTTTATGGGTTGAAACCGACCCATCGCATTTTAAGTAAGTAAATAAGTGATTCTTATCTTAATTGCTAGGTTAAGGATGTCAAACTCAATTTGGGTCGCAGGCCGCATTTAAACATTTTGATTCTATAGGATAGGCTTGCAGGGGT
>ATSW01029973.1:0-10676 GCA_000444245.1 Botryllus schlosseri
CTGATATCACAGTGTCCTATATGGTGTCGACACAGGCAAATCTCACGCCTCAGTGAAATTGTATCACGTCACAATTTCCATTTGGCTACAGGCAATTTGACGGTCATTTTTGACCGGCTTGCCAAGCATTAAATTTGGTAAAACGGGTATCAATCGAAAGCTGACTCTGCACTGATTACGAAAATATAAATTTTGTTCCGCTCGTGGCCCTGGAACTCGCACAATCAGCCTAGAATTTTTCATTGTTATGGAGATTGGCATTGGGACGCAACAATGCTGTCTGGCGAAACGAGAAAGTAGCTCAAGAGAAAAAGAGCCAAACAGCATTGTTGCGTCCCAATGATAATCTCCATAACAATGAAAAATTCGAAGCAGCTAAAAAAACTTGATCACTAGAGTAAGTTTTGTAAGGAGATGAAACCTACTCAGGTATTCTGAAAAAGACTTTCTTCCTGGCCACTGGCAATTTCAGGAGACATTATCTTACCACGGGCAGGAGCAGCGGGTAAAAGAATAGTTGCGATTTGGCGACATCCATGCCGAGAACCAGCTGTCTCATGAAGGACCGATCGTCCGTCGAGATTTCTTGCGATGAATGAACGCTGTCATTCTGAAATGCAATTGTCAGTCTGACGATTCAAGCAGTCAGGTACGGAGCTGTATTGAAGAACTATTCGTATGGTATTACCAAGGTGAAATTTGCAATCCTGTCGTGGTCACTAATTGTCGGCAGGTAATGCCGCGAACAGTTCCTAAATGGAATCACTACAGCACTATCATCACAATCCTCACACTGAACCAGAGATGAGCACGAATTTCATGAATTTGACTGGATTTGGATTTACGATCATTTTCAATGCAGGATTTGGATTAAAACTTGGATACAAATCATAAATCTCGATTTGAAAATGTGCGTTCAGTTCACATTATCATAACCATGGGCATGAACCCCGTTAAGAACATTCAGATATATTGTGTCCGAACAAAGTCCAAACAGGTCTACACGAGGTCACATAAATTTGTCGTATTGCGATTATTCTCAAACGTGTCAAGCAGTTTACCATAAATACAACCATAATCAACTTTAGAACCAAGTCTGTAACATCCGTTATGCAGACTCCATGCACAATAACGTGTCGCAGTTGTGCCAGTTTTCACAGTCCGTACCATGCCATAGTATTATCGCATGGTCCGTATACATACAGTAAAACAATCAAAACTTGACACCCAACCTATTATAGGTTCCGGTAATATCAGTCGAAATCAAATCGCAAAAACATCCGTACACTTGCATACGGTAGCATTAATAGCAAGCAAAAGCTAGATTTTAGGATGAGCAGCTACCAGGGTTGTCATGACTCGACTTGACTCGAGTCATTTTCTCAAAATTCGGAAATGACTCGGCTCGATTCGAGTCAATCTGTGTATTGACTCGACTTGGACTCGAGTCATTGCGCATGACTCAAACCAAGTCATGTGACTCGAGACTCAGACAGCCAAGACCGACATTTTATTGGAATTTTGAAGAATAGTTGAGTAACCAACCTATTGGGATTTCGTCTATTGGTACTGATACTTGAAATTGCGACCTGAAACTGTTAAAAGTGAGGAAAATTTGTATACTATAAATGCGAACCATTCGACATCACCAAACAGAGTTATAACAGTTGGTTTAACAAGACTTTAATTGGAAACTGAGCAGTCAACACAATGACTTGGACTCGGACTCGAGTCATAATACCATGACTCGGACTCGCACCTCTGCTCGATGACTTGGACTCGGTGGTGAATTGAAAATGACAAAACTATAAAAGTGAGATTGACTTGTGACTCGGAGCCTTGTGACTTGGTTACAAGCCTGGCAGCTACACGTATCATAAAGCAGGCCACTGCAAGTGGAGTGCAATTTTCCATCAGGTGGTAAGAGAGTGGATAACGAAATAAACCAAATTAATTTCTCATCAGAGCAAGGGGCTAAAAATTTACCTTCAACAGACAGTTCAAATAGACGGGAAGCAATTTCAAACACTCTGGTAATATAAGCTGCCCGGCAGACGACGGATGCGCGCAATGCTTCCTGTAGGCAGACAGTATCGTGGCAGCCCTGGCTATTAGTTCGTCTTTGGTCTTCTGAAGTCCTTGCTGCATCGCGTGCCTGGAGAAATGAACGGTACTTCAAAAGTCGAACTGTCAAAATTCTTCATTCTGCACACGAAGCTGCCACAGCAAAAATCCACAGATTTGCCAATTACATACGTTTGGTGGATTGGTTTATCAGTCCAGCTGGAGTTCCAATATAAAATGAGAGAGAGCATTCATTTTGGTCACTTGGACTGAGGCAAATTATCGGTAAAACTTCGAAAAATTTATCCTCATCTGTATTTAAATCATACACAATGACATCCACCATACAAAATCAAAATAACTACAACCGAATAGGTAAATATCAACCTGAGGCCGGCAATCAGGAAAGGACGATGCAAGCATCATATCGATTGTGCTGCACAATGCTTGTGGTACACAGTACAAATATGCCGACTAAGCATTTTGACCTAGGCGAATCTCAGCGCAGATGCTTGCCTTGCATCAAAATCAAACAAGCCTTAATGGCATTAATTCAAGTCACTCTTATTCAACAGAGAGCTAATATTTAACCATCAAATAACGCAAATAAAACGCTTGTTTTACAGAGCTATTTTCACATATGGATTATAAAATAAAAGGTACGCAAGGGTGAAAGTACTTACATGACGGCGTATTTCGCAAAGTAATTGATCAGAACGTCGGCCTCGCAGCTGCGATACAAATCGCTGATTTGAGTGCACACTGCCAGATGGATATTATGAACTCGGAGTCGCCTATTCCCGCCGACGGAGGTATAAAGCAAGGCGACCTGAAATCAAACCCATCTTAGTTGCCAAATAGCGTGGTTTAATACTCGAGTCTCATAGATATCTGTCCATGTACACTGCATAGAATCCAGAACTTTTGCATCAATTCTAGGACGTCGATAATTTGCAACCCTTACGAAAACACTATGTAATCTCAGTAACCGAAGACACGGTATGCTCCCAATATCATAATATCCAAATTGAATGCGTTCGTTTGTACCTATGAATTTCCTAGTTTTGGGGTAATAATGTGCATAAATGCAGCATAGGTAACAAGACAGATTATGATTGTGCCAGCACCTTTTTCACAACGGAAAATTACTCAAATCGATTGGAAAGGGGCATGCAAAAATTACAGAATTGTCCATTGCAACACAAAACTCTAAAATATCTTGAAAATATTGATTAATCTGTTGAACTGATATTCAACGCTCTGAAACGTCATAGTTGGACAACGCTGATTTAGAAGCGGCAGGTCGTGTATCAAAATGAAAAATTTCTCCAGTACCTAACTGAGGACAGAACACTATCACAAACCTGTACATAAGCTCCGAGTTCCTCACTGATTTTGTCGTCATGCTTGAGTTCCACAGATATCGCTTTGTCGCAGTCCAACCCCGCTAGTTCAACGTCGGTGGTGTTAGTCATATGCATGGCGCCAGCAAAGTTCACAGCCCGGATACCTGAAAATTACCTAACGGTTATAATTGTGTGGGCTATTACGTCAGCAACAGTAGCGTACCGGTGCTAGTTCGCACACGCATTATCGCATCGAATACAATGTCCCGCTGGATATCGTGATGTAAATCGGAGATGAATCGATGACCGTCCACTTCAGGCTTGAAGTAATTGTACCTAAACAATGCCATGTCGATCAATTGGCTATCAGGCAACAACTGAATCTTTAAAATCACCTATATATTCACTACAAAACAGAACGGTGTTTTAAATATCACAAGTATCGTAATCAGCAGCGTAATGATCAATATATCAGACGAAACAATCAACAATGTATCAGGCACAGGGCTACCACAGCATTAAACCGGCTGATCCAAGGTGGAAATGGCAATGATAAATGTAATCACTCCGTCGATGTTTTAGCAAAATCGGTAAATTTCGATGAAACTTCGGAACAAAAAAAATGACTGGGAACGCAATCAGCAATAAGGGAAACGCACTCAGTGTATAATGTCATTAGGAGCTTGGCAATACAATTTCAAAAAAAATTCCACAAAACCAATGGAAAAAATCGCTCTCACAGTAATGAAGCGTCTGTAATAAAGCGATCAAGCAGCAAGAAGTAGGGACCCCCATCAAACTCACTTGTAAATGTCCCCTCCTGTTAATAGTGAGAGCTGACCGATGGTCGCAATGTCCATGTACTGATTCGGGAACAGGAACAGATCCACGCAGCAACCGTGCTCGACACAGTCCTTGGCGAGCTTGGTGTAAAAAGTTCCAGCCGGAGAGAACAGGCCCTGCCAAAAGAGTAGAAGTCAAAAACTGGCGGGATCGGCAACGTAATGCCGCACGTTTTTTACAAGAGCAGGTTACAAAATTGAATACCTTTTCCTTATCAGTACCGATCACTTTCCTGTCGTCGCGGTTCTTCAATTTCCCCGGCGAATCGATGGTGGGCATCGTGGTGCCGAACAGAAACAGTTTCCCGTTGCACCCAGCCGCCTGTTTCCATGTGAAAGCAATGCGAGTGTTAAAACGCGGAGACTTCACGCCAACATCGAAACGGCTACCTTCATGGCCTGCACGGCACAGCTGACAACCGGGCCAAGGACGATCTCGCTTTCTCTGGTGTCAGCGAACATTTTTGGTATTTCCTCTAACAGGCTGTTAATGACGCTCCTGGAAGCACAGACATAGGTAGGACATAGTCTCAAGTTTATCGCATAGAACAGCGATACGTAAACGGTGGTTCATGTCAACATTCCAATTACATGTCACTTGGAAAATGAAAGAAGTCATACTCTGTCCATTAATCAGAAAAGTGAAACACCAAGTAATTAACAAATTTAGAACGTATTTTTCCGCATCGTGTTGTAATAAAGAGTGCATGGTCTACTTTGGATATGTCAAAACGCTGCAAGTGTTGCGTTAACAGTTTTAAGCTCAAAACCAAGAGTCAAACCTAATAATACTTTTCCCGTTAAATTTTTACAGTACAGTTTAGGGACATCTGGCTATCAAAAGAGTCGACAGAAATGAAAAACAGGAAGGAGTCGGAGTGGTAGCAGAACTGTTTCGGACCCACAATTGGATTTGCAAGTATAGATTTGTATTGAGAATCAAAGGTTTAGATTGGAGTAGAACTAAGCAGACTTGTGAAGGGTTTCGTAGATATTTGGCAACTCCCCAGCGTTGCTCACAAACGTATGACGGCATAATGAAGGTCGAAATTCCACCTGAAGAATTACCAACAGGCCTGTGCTACAGTGAAATTGGGTCGGCATAAAGATCTTGAGCAGTCCGCAGTTCGATAATCACAAGTTACTGCATCATGGCAAGAGTGCTTTACATACAGTTTGAAGGTACACTGAATGTCTGAATCTACATCTGGGTTCATTCAACATCGTAAAACACAATATGCCAACTACGCAAACAACCTGTTACGAATGGTCAAACAAAGAATTTAAGCTAATTTAGCTACAGTCATAAAGGCGCAAATTATAAATCATTAGAAAATGAAAATCACCTCGACTCCTTCAATGAAACCATAAAACCATCTTGCAACGGCACAAATATTTCCGACACGTCCGACACGACAAGCATCTGTGGTTGGGCCAGGGTACTCTGTGAACAAGATGTTTGCTCTGTATCAGATCTGGTTGAGGTAGCTACATAAAATACCAGAGCAGATACATGAGCGTGCTGTTATACTATACTGCGAACAGGAACAGGGAATCAGATGTTTTTGAGTCAATCGAAAAGGGAGAATTTGGGAGAATTTGCACTAGACTTGCCCATTTATAACGCAGGCCTACCAACAGACGACAAAACAAAATTGCTGTCAGAGAAAATTATCAGTTTTTCGATACAGAGGAGATATAGGACCAACCGTCCGTGTAACATCCTATCTAAACACCCGAAATGAGAACAAAAACAGCATTAGGTACCTTCAAGTTGTAAAAGTGCAACGTCCGGTCGTAAGTGAAGAACCCGACTTTGATCGCCGATTCCTCGGCGCCTTGCTCGCGTGGCAAATCGTCTAGGAGCGCGTTCAGGTTTTCGCAGAGTAGATTCACGAGGCCGCTTTTCACGGCGTTGTACGACACGTCGATTGCGAAGATGTAGGCGGGCGCCTCGGGAAATTTATCATTCTGCAAAGGGGAGTTAAGAGGTTCGTTCAGAGGCAAAAATTGAAACAAGATGCTCATAAACAACTTCAATCACACTTACAGACTTGTAGATATATAACCAACTGAGGACAAGACTCACTCATGCAAGTATAGTAGATGAGGAGTAAAGGGTCTAGCGTACTTCCTTATCTACATCGAGAAGTGGTCCCCATGGCTATCAAGAATCAGCGTTGCTCATGAATATGTCAAAAATATTGGATTTCACGCAAGCATCCACCGTGTTTTCAACTAAACTTTACAATTGGTGGCTGGCAATATCGGAGTATGTTAGGCCAGTTAGGGTTAGGGTTACGAATACTCATGGTCCGAAAATCTTGCATGCATATGTCAAATTTTGTGAAACGCCAGAAATTCTGATATGATCATGGGAAACATTGATATGTGATAGGGCACACCGCCCAATGCGGATGAGAAAGTTCACAAGACAGGAAAAAATGCAGTTGCAAAATTCAGGATTTTCATCAGTATCAGCACTCTGTCAAGACTGTATATCGCTACACACGTCGCTCCGAAAACCAGAAATTCAAACATCAGAATTTCAGCATAAACGTACCTTGCAATAATCTTTCGTAACCATGAGTTCGTACGATCCCCGGCACAGTTCTGGTCGGTGAAACTTATCCACTCGCTGAGACATGTGATCGATGTGGTTAAAATATTGCGGAGGAGTCTGAAAATGGAATAAATTGAATAATACATGAAACCATAGGCGCTGAACTCAGGTATGCTAGGTATGCCGCGCATACCTAGGAATTTTTTTGGGTATGCGGCATACCCAGAATTCGGTTTGGTCTGTTACTGACTGACTGGTGAATTTATTGATTTAGAAATAAGCGTTTCGTAGTGCTGCTGAACACGTACGTAAACCGGCAGCAATACGTTCAGGCGCTTAACAAAACTCCGTCCTTCAGTTACAATTCAGTTGTCCGTATTTTATCAGTGTTGTGCGCGGCCACGGCAAATTAGCCGGAAGCGCGTTTCCAATTTGCGAGAATCGTTTGTGCACAATGTAACGCAACGCGATCTCGACGCTGAGATGATTGCGAAATTAGGTCATTGATTACCGCGCGCAACCGTCGCAGGCCTGATTTATCGCGTCTCCGTCAGGTCTAGTTCCGCTGGCTTGATGAATCGCATCTGCAATAGGCCCGGTGCGCACTATACCATCACTGGCCTGCGCACAATAACATCGTTGGCCTACACAATTGCGTATGCGTGGTTCGAAGTATATCATTGCCGGCCTAACTATCGCGTCTCCGGCCTAGCATGCTTTGGCTCCTATCTATCGGTTGTGATTAAAGATTGATATCACGAAACTTACTGACATCGAATGTCCGCAAAAATGTGTGACTTGTGCGTACATGCGTACTTAATTTCCGCTAATACTTAAACATGACCAATAACCATCAGAAGATGCGAGTCAAGGCTTGAGTTTTGAGAAAGGTTTGAACCACCTGAAATCGATGCGGATTCCATTATAGAACACACTCGAGACAACCCGGCTATGCGCCTGAATATTTGATCAAACGCGAGTGGTCAGAAGACGCAACGCGAGGCAACAAGACCGAGAACTCTATACTAAAGATGTCAATTTCTATATGCGCGAAATGTTGCGATTGTCATCTCCTGCTGTGAAGGAACATGATATCTTATGCGCCGGCCGGAACTATCGCTTCTTCTGTGATTGTGATGTCAGACTGGCTCAGACATTGAACAATGAACATGGACGGAATTGATTGAAATACATACTGACCGTAAACAGACAGCGGCGTAATTGATTTTGACTAACGCTAATACTAAAACAGAACGATCAGAAAATGTCTTGCAGGCTGTTGATATTGAAACTTTTAATTCCTATGAAATCAAAGTCACTAATGAATAGAGTCCAGAACAGACTTTCTATTTGGGAAAATAATTCCTGCAACCTTATCAGCCGTCGCCGAAGATGCGTATTCGTTTGTTCTCGAGGCGGAGTGATTGAAATCTCCCGATTGTCGGCGCGTGTGTTGGCGAATATGTTGGAGATTGCGAGCTCGCTAATTGACTACACAGTCGCACGCACCGACGCACGCGTTGGTAATCTTTTTGTAGCGTGATGTGTCGAGTACACAAGGATGCTGATCCGATCGATGTATTATCGGCATTGGTGCATGTTCTTAACCATACTAAACTGATGCTACCTTGGTAAATTTGAAATGGATTCAATCAATTCAGCAAGCGGCCGGCTGGCTACGCGGCCTGCTTAATCATACCGTAATTTTGTCACCATATACAAGTGCCAGGTGATATTGAACGCTTGCGAGTCGGCTAATTTGCCAATTCTGGCGCACTATGACGTCATCCCTTTGTGACGTCATCGATCTCGCATACCTAGGGAAAATTAGAGTTCAGCGCCTATGCATGAAACCGAATATCCTCGTCAGCAACTAGCAGAGATTTCAAAAGAAATTTGTACATCACAAGTCATAGCACCAAATATGATGTCACACAGGCATAACAATTTCGAATAATCAAGGCGAACAAATGGTTAGGCTAAATGTACTATTTGTAATTAGCGATCTAAATCCTCATATTTCATATCTTGTATCGTTTACCTCGGTGATCGCGCAACACATGCAACACTGGAAGCGGCGGCCTCCGTCAGTAAACTTGAATTGCGGGCACATGTACGCCTTGCATCTTTTGCAGCGTATGGGGCCATCCGGACCGGGGTCGACGATAGAAAGTGGAGCCTCGTTTCGCGGCTTCGCCAAAGGTTGGACAGAAAACGCCATTGGAACCTTGAAATGAATCGAAACGGGATAGGTATAATAATGACGATCGAAGTGTTATTAAGGAAAATAGTGCTACAGATTAGGTTTGATAAAACACTGAAAATGGGGGCATGGGCTGAGCTACTTCGTTCCGGGAGAACAATAAATAAAAACAATAATAGAAAATGATGGCAGAAAGTAATGGCCTCATAAAGTGATCCACAAAAATTGTTTTGAAAATAAGTCATCAGTCAAGAAAACTAGAAATTAGACACATCTTTAGAAATGTATCCAGAATGTGATGGACCAAAAATTACAGACAGCCCAACGAAGAAATTCGGGAAGCTGATGACAGAACAAGACAGAAGTCATCAAGATAAGTCACTGGTCAGGACAAATCTTATAAATTAGGATGATATAGTTTTATAATACATTGCCCTAAAACCCTGACAGGCAATCCCCGGTTCCTTGATATCGTCTGCAATACATTCTCATCCGACACGCACTTTAATAACATGAATAATTACCCGACAATCGTTAGCGATCTCTGAAGTGGACGGCAGGCTGTAGGTCGCACATCTAATGTACGACGGACTGGCGCTTCCACAGTCTTCAACACCAAAGTCGGTAGTTACCAAAGGCGGGACTGCCCCGGGACAATCCGTACGGAAGGGTTCTGTCGATTTCGATCGGTCATCCTCAATGACCTGCAAACATATTCATTGACATGCATCAAAAACCAAGGGAAGTCGAACATTATAATTAGCTGAAAAACAAAACAAGGGAGAACTCCTTTGCAAAGTCCTGATATTACCTGTTCACGGTCGCAGAGGTCTTGGTAAGCTGATGACTAAAAATGTCATCACTTTTGCCTAGCTTAGCCCCACATTGCAGATCTGGCAAGGACAAACTTGCCGAAAGGACAAACTAAGGAAACAAGTCAAAAATACAGACAAATCAAAGAAATAAGGACAAGGTGGTTAGTTTCATCAGACATAGCCCTTCAAAACAATAACAAATCTGAAAAACCCTTTACCCTGTGTATTGTATACATGATCAACTAAAAATAAACGATCTCACCTGTATGGGGCTAGGCATCTGGTCCGGATCTAATTTTCTTTGCTGCTGCATCGGAGCGCCAGGGTATGGCTGCTGGCCACCTGGATACGGTTGTTGCTGATTGGGCATCGGACGCTGACCAGGCATGAGAGGCTGACCCGGCATTGCATGCTGACCAGGCATTGGAGGCTGGCCTGACATTGGACGCTGACCAGGCATGGGAGGTTGACCAGGCATTGGAGGCTGGCCTGACATTGGAGGCTGGCCTGGCATTGGCGGTTGATTAGAAAACTGCCTCTGATTACCCATCGGTGGTTGACCAGGCATGGGTGGCTGACTGTACATCCCGGGAGGACTGGACATTGGTGGTTGATTGCCTGGCATTGAGGCTTGATTGGAGCGAGGGGGATATGATTGAGGCGAATTTACGTATTGATTGGGCTGATTAGGATGGCCATGCGGGTGCGAATGACCCATTGGATATTGCGGGCTGGTCGTAGCTGAATTATGCACGGGAGGTACGTTTGGTCTATGCGCAGGATTTGAAATATTCTGCATTCCCATAGGTTGCGAGTTTGGCGGGACATTACCTGAAATTGATC
>ATSW01029980.1:0-13167 GCA_000444245.1 Botryllus schlosseri
ACAAATCCTGTTTTTTCAAAACCTAATCCTAATCCATGCTCATCTCTGATGTCCACCGCCAAGTGGCTTGCCTCCTCCCAAGTTGTAAACACAAAGCCATTTGCTACGAAAACAACTGCTGCGGGGGCACCATTGCGATGTCATTCCGTTGCTTGGAGCAAGTAGTTCGAAAGTTTCTTCAATATAATACCGCCAGTGGAATCACGACTAGCATTCGATCGTCAGATATCGAAGGGAGCTTACGAACGTGGAATAATTCCGTGATAGCGATTCGGAATGCCCTGACTCACAGCGACCAGCATGGAAAAGCAAAGATGGTAGATGTCAGTGACAAGGTACCGACGAAGCGAGAAGCTACCGCATCAGCAATAGTGTCATTGCAACAAGACACTTTCAAGTTAGTGCAGGATAACCAATTGAAAAAAGGAGACGTCCTGTCCGTAGCCACACTCGCGGGGATAATGGGCGCTAAGGAATGCCACAGGTTAATTCCGTTGTGTCATCATGTTCCTCTCAGCAATGTCAAATTGAATCTTTCACTGAATGAGGAAAGTAATGCTGTAAATATCGAAGGAACTGCGGTAAGTGTTGGTCAAACGGGAGTTGAAATGGAAGCATTGACTGCAGTGTCGATTACTCAGTGACTATTTATGATATGTGCAAAGCAGTTTCTCAAAATATTGTAATAGGTGATATTCAATTGCTTGAGAAAAAGGGTGGAAAATCAGGCCACTATCGAAAATCTGCTTCAAGTACCACGTAGCCTATATTTTGGACTAGTTTAATGCAGGTCGTTCGATTGATTGAATATGAGTGACTGTCGTATATATATAGCCTTCATGTCTGTGGTCGAGGGCCAAAACGATCACCACTCCTGTCCAATCGGGCATGATGGGACTCGTCTATTGTTTTCCATTACCCGCCAATCATGATATATATGTTGATCTTGATGATATGTATGTCTTGTGCAACAACTGACATTATGTTTGAGGCTTTGACGATTGTCTTAAGATCAGGTAACTGCCATTATAAAACTCTCGAATGAGATATGCTCAACATTTTCTCAATTGGGGTGGCAGATCTCATGGGTGGATAACTTGTGACTATAGTTTATGTCATTTTTTTGTGTTCTCATGCACATTGACTACAAATATTAGAATGTGAATAGAGGCCTATGTCTCTCTATTTTCTGTGCAATAAGGTTCAAAGGTTATTTTCAGACAAACCCATCATATCAGCCAACCTAAACTACCAATGCTGCTTTAATTTCGGTATTGAGTAAACTACTCTTTCGCTTGGTCATACAAATATGAAGTTACTAGATAAAACTGAAGGAAGAATATGTGATTCCTGTCCCTAAGGCGGGTGACTGCTCAAGTTAGGTCAATGTGCAATGCCGGTTTATTTTTTCCTTTTATGATTGGCAAAGTTAGTTTGAAGCGAGTCATAAGAAATAACTGAAATCATATTGCCTAAACTGTTACTTTTAAAATTTTTTGTTGAAGATGAATGATTATCGTCCATAAGCTTTGTTAACTAAATAATGTCGGTAGAATTGAGTTTGTCTTACCACTTTGTTGTCATTCTTTCTAAAGAGGCTGGAGCTACATAAATCTATGAGGGCACTTTGTATTGTAATTCAACTCAAATTCTATTGCATTGCATATTTAACTCTTGATCCGTTAGCGTACTAAATTATCATTTTGCTTCTTCAAATTTACATACCACAGAATGTATTTGTTCAAAAACGATCCTTATGGCGTAAGTGTGATTTAATAGGACTGTCTCGTTCTTTTTATTCTGGAAGGTAATCAGCTTAGATATAATAGATGGCATTTTCTAATCCGTCTCATTCTGTGGTCACAATGTCAAGAATTGCGAACCATCTGGACAGGCAAGAGCTTTGTGATGTGGTTCTTGTAGGTAAGTGAATTGAATTAACAATAGTTTGACCTAATCAGGAATCTTATTTTCATTGAAAACATTTTCATCATCATATAATCTGAATATAGATCATTCCAACTTTTCTAGTCAATTGACAATCTGCTTATCTACATCTTATATCCAAGTTGTTCTAGATAGTCTACATAAATATGTTTTGCATGCAGGCACTATATTAACATAAATGATTCTTGCCATGTTGCTAATTCTACTGCTTAATAATAACTTGATTTGTGACTTATTGACAATATCATATTTTGCTTTCAGTAAATTCAAAAAGGATTCCTGCTCACAAGCTTGTTCTTTCTTCGACCTCTGATTATTTCCATGCAATGTTCAACAACAGTCTTCGCGAGTCGTCACAATCAGAAGTTGAATTAACAGATGTAGACCCTGATTCGTTGGAAGAACTTGTCAAGTACATGTATTCGGGTATGTGTTTTTGTAAAATTTTAGTAGCTGTCGGTGACTTTTGAAAATGACATTCAACTGCTAGATTGGATAGTCATTTTGATGCAGATAGCTTACTGCCTATAAATTTGGTGTTGCAGCTTTAAGCATAAAAGTTTATCTGAATTTCACTTCAACTTTGTAACTTGTTGAAATTGAGTTGCATTTTTAAAAAATGTCTCCAGTTGACTTCGGTATGTTGCAAAATTTCAATGTCTCATCTTGTGGAAATGATGTTTTGACTCACAGTTTTGGTGTCACGAATTTTCAAATGCTTTCGATATATTAATTCAACAACACAGGTCACAAACGGTAACGAACAATCACAGGTCATAAACGTGGGCTGGACTCTATTCGAGATAGGGCATAGGCAATGTCGTCTTGGTCTGAAGAAAAGTTAGGTTAGCAAGTTCATCAACACGACTTGCTTCCATTGTGATGTGATGTTGTACGGTGAAATTTTCATTGTAGATGTGTCCCTATGTCTACTCCTGAATGTTAGTGCAATTCAGATTACTCGCACACTCAGTAATGCACTTGCGTTATCAGAATTTTGTATGTACTGTAACCATCATCCATGAGCAATGCAACTTCCTTGTCACAGGACTGCATCAGCCGTCGCATGAATATAATGCATGATGTGAGTGATGTATTTCTGCAGCTTGTTCCAACTGAAATATCTATTCTTAATATACCACTGTTGTCAAATGATTACTGGCATTGCATTGCAACCAGACTTATACAAACTACTAGATTTTCAAAATGTCCAACTAGAGCTACTCAATTTTCGAAATCCTCAACTGGAACTACTCAAAAAAACGTTAGTTAGTTGACCGTCAGCTAGCTAAATGGGTAGTTTGTAGTCTGATTGCAACTGATAAGTTTTTCACTGCAGGCGCACGGCCCGAGAATTATCTACAATTCACAAAGAATCATAGGCATTACTGGCATATTCAGTTTCAACACGGTCCGTATTTCAACTATTTTAGGGAAAGTGGAAATTCGGGAAGACAACGTCGAAAGGCTATTGACGACTGCGAACTTACTGCAGTTGACGGCTGTGCTTGAAGCCTCGTGCGATTTCCTCAGAAATCAGTTGCATCCTTCGAACTGTCTCGGCATACATCGGTTTGCGGACATTCAGGGATGTTCCGAGCTGCACAAGGCAGCGCACTTATACTGCATGGTGAGGAAATGGCTAGGGCATTGTTTTCGGGTTTCGCGTCATCGATATTTAAAATTCATATTCACAGTACACTGTATAATCTCTTCTTTCTGTGTTTGAGCTTGTCTGAACAGTGTTATGGTTATCTGGCTTGGATGTCAGAATTGTAAATGGTGATAATGAAGCTATACTTTTGTAACTGGTGAAATTTCTCTTGAAGTTGCTCACTTACTATGTATGTGTCAGCCTTGGTGACAGAGATTATGGTAAAAATGTATGTATGTTTCCGTCCTTCTAATATGAAAAAATAATTCCACAGGAACATTTCAGCGAGGTAGCGCAAAATCGCGAGTTTCTGCAACTGCCGTACAAACAGGTGCGTTGTCTTTTAGCTTCGGCATTTTTGTTTTTTTTGCCTGATATGCGATGATAACATGGAATTTGAATCAAAAATCTTTGAAGGACAAGATAAATTTATTGTTTAATTGGAAAAGCCACAAAAACGTGAAGTGAAACACAAAGATTCCGACGTGTCTTAGCACTTTATTCTGTTATTAATCATTCACTAATTGAAAAACCAATTGCTGTATATCACTTTCTGAAATATATACCTTACCCAACAGATGTGAATCTGGATCATTTGTGTTTGAGCGATACCGTCTGTCATCGATATTAGTCACACAAATACCTAGCAATTAGCGATGCATTATGCATGGCTGGCTTGCGATAGCAATCTGTGAATTATGGATGTGCAAAATGTCACATCTGTGCCAGATTCAGATCAGCATAGGTTGGGTTGGATCTCAGTCTGGTACTGTTTCGTAGCATAGCAAAGAATTGAAATTTTCAGTCTAGCATGCTAAACGATTATGATTATATTAGCCTGTATGCCTTCTTACTACATAGCATGCCTAATCGCAAAGTCGCACTGATCCCAATTTATGCCTTTTTGATACAGTACAATATGTTTTGAATCATTCCCGAGTGCTCAAAATTGGACGTCTGCATTTAAATGTTAGTAAATGAATAATACCTTGTCCTTCATATTGGTAATTTATTCACAAATAGCTTTTCGACTGACTCTCATCAGTAGCAAACGTTAGTGAATCTGTGAATCCAATTTGAAATGTAACATAGTTGACTGGGCGAGGGAATAATGTAAACAAACTGAGACAGTGTATTTTAGTAACGATACATAACAAATGTTAACAACTTTAAGCGAAGTATTATTATTACATCACACAAACAAATTTATTTCATGTAAGTACTTAACAGACATTCGCTTCTGATGACAGTCAGTCGAAAAGCTCAATCTGAGTAAATTTACAGTATGACGTTTATTTGTTCATGTTATTCTGAAATGTGAAGTTCTCTGCCATGAATGGTTTGTTTGTATGACTTTTCATTCAAAATGCTTTTTTTCTGTAGATTTCCCTGCTGGTGGAAAGTGATGATATTAATATCTCGAAAGAGGAAGATATGTTTAAAGCGGTGTTGGCATGGGTCGAGTATAACACCGACGAAAGGAAGGACATGTTGCCTGAACTGCTTTCGCGCGTCCGACTGACCAACGTCTCAAAAGAGGTTTGCCATTGCATGGTTTACATCTAGAAGGAGGCTTATGTTTCACATTCGCTGAAACCGACGTTCTTTCCCCATAGTAGCAAAAGATTGGTACGGTACACTGTGTAAAAAAACACACTCACTGGTAGGGCCGGGTAAAATCGAGTATCTGGGTGATCCGAGTTGAGACAAGGACCACCAGGCTGTAATGATGTCATAACAGTAATGAAGATTTAACCCGTTGGTGCCGGCTGACATTTCCGACATATCTTACTTCATGTATCAAAATTGAAAAATTGTGCCTCTTCGGGATCCGATTACGGTAACCAAGGTATCGTTCGGTTCAAAACTTCAACGCGCAGCCAGAGGCGGTCAGTAACACAGCACTTCTACTTTTTTGAAGTACTCAAGTCAAGAAGTAGTTTTCTGCTACTTGGGTAGGCCTACTTATTCAAGTAGATGTAAGTTCCAGCTACTTCTACTTAGTAATATTTTGTGATCTGCTTACTTACTTTTTTGCTATTTTTTGCGATTGGACATAACTAGAAACCGTTCTTTTAGAGTAGATAGACAGAAACTGACGATCGCTATTCATAGAAACAAACTATAACTGTTCAGTGTTCATGATGAATAAAACCGAATACATGTCCGTTGTTGCGAGAAGTATCAGGAACGCGCGAGACCATGTAGTTAGCGGTTATTTTTGTCACGTGGCCTATCACATAGCTTTTGAACACCATATATATATCCAATATGAAGATGTGAGTGGACTTGTACGGATACTAGCTTTTCACAGAAAGAAACGGCTATAGCCTAGGGCAGCTAGAATGAAAGATATACAACATTATGTGAGAGTGGTCGGAGACGTGTCATCGAGACAGCGTATTTGCAACACATTTATTTACGGTTATTGAAATCAGTTTTTGACGTCTTAGACGCAAGTAGTAAAGTATCAATGAACTTGCACGAACAATATCATTCACGGAAATTAGCCGCAACAACCTAGGACGATTAGAAAGGAATGTATCGGCACGCTTTCCAAGTACCGGCTTGTTTAAATCTCCACTACGCCGGTGCAAGCCAGTCGAAAGTTTCAAATATGTATATTTTTGTGGCCACAAGGAATACAATGCAAGCTACACTTCAATCAAAACATTTTTTATTCCTGGACCATGACTATTTAGTAGTGCTTTATAGCCATTGTCACGGCATAGTTAGCTGACCTATAGTGAGGGCCGACCCATGAATATTCGTAGCCTACTATCCAAGGTTTCGAGGCTTCAGCAGTGGAAGTATAGTAGGCCTATCAATACAATATATTTGTTGAGAAATTATTGCTTGGATTTCAATTGATTCTCCACCCAGATTTGAGTACCCGAATCATGGTCCCCGGTCCTACTTACTAGCGCACTGAAGGTAGTAACAATTCAAATATGCATGGCGTTTGCATGGAATTACGAGACGATCGCAAACCCGTACTTTGCAGTTTCTCGCCGATAACGTTCAGCCGCACCCGTTGATCCGAGAGTCTCTCGCGTGTCAGCACCTAGTCGTGCAGAGCTTCATGTACCACATGATGTCCGAGCGCTGCCCGCCGGCACAATCGCCAAGAAAGTCCACAATGGGTTTTCTCTACGCCATCGGAGGCATAGACAGTGGAAAAGGTATGTAACATGCCTGACTGTAGCATGCGTGGCGTTGCGTAAACTGGTCGAACCGTCCAACCGGTGTTATCAATTGAACCACTAGCAGGCCATGTTTGGCGTTGTCGCGATAAAATCTGGTGATTTCTCGTTTTCGCAGTCTTGAACGGCATTGGCAGGTGAAACGGAGTTCTGTTTTTGTGTGGTGGATGATATGATTGAAGTAATTTCTTATAAATCCACGACTGCTGCGCATTTGCGACAGACAGATGGACATTTTCTGTCAGAGGTGGTTGGTAAAGAAGTACTTGTAGTTTTTCAAGGTATATACTTTACTTACGCTCATGGTTAAGTCTTTAGACTACTTTTTTAGGCGTAACTGGTCCTAGAACACTCAATTTTTAGCTTACTCAGAAATCACTATTTCTACTTGAGTATAAATTGATGACATCACTCTAACTTTAACCACCTGGTTTTTGTTGATTTAACTTTGTGTTCCGCAATACTTTGCAGTCATCCAAACCAAGAACTTTGTGTGATATTCTCTGTTACATCGGCTACATACTTATGTTTTTGTTAATCGGCTGTAATGTTAATTTTTAATCACATTTATGTTTCGCCACGTCAGGATTTTCAAGTGAGTTGGGTGTTTCGTTGGTGCCATGCGGACTGACTATTTCCTCAAAGCATGGAGGGTATGGGTCAAATCTGTGAAGTGAATCTCCTTGTTTTGTGTTTGGCCCACCTACTGTTTTTATTTCGATATTAATGGGTCCACTTCCCATGTTGACGCTATTGGCAAATAACTGTAAACAGCGATCTTGGATCAGCCGTGCTAGTCATGTGTTCGGTCGGCCTCACAAATAGGAGATTCGACCACTAGCTTTCCCAAGAATGCTCGCGATTTGACCCATCCCAATCACGCGACACGCAGTGTTCATCGCAACATGATACAATTCATGGCATGCTATTTTATGGACATTGTATCGGGGCGTTGAAGTGCACGAAACGGCCTTATTATTTTGTGTCTGCGACGTAATGACGTCGCGTATTGAGAGTTTAAATGCTCGGAATTAGGGATGGGCGAAATCAAATCAAACAACTGATTCGGATCAGACGATGGAAATTTGGCACAAATCGAATCACCGTGAGATATTTGTCGATCACAATGAAATTCAAAGTGATTTGCTCAGTGGGTCGCATTCAAGATAGAACTGTATTTTGTAACGAAATGATCACAGGTCCCAAGTGACGTAATGGTGTCACAGTCGTGTTGCTTCCAGCAACGGGAATACGTTGGCGTAAAGATAGCTGGAGTTTGAAAACATTTGTTTGCTTGATTGGAAACCATAGAGATCCTTTCAAGGGATCGATTAACTTTGATGCTTGACACCGCTATACTTCATCATTCCGAACCGTCTCTATAACTACCTTTCCGAGGATAATTTGTATCGGATGGCCGAGATCAACTGGAGAAGCATCTGTGATATTGACACCTTCCCGTTCATCAATTATGTTCAGGGTAGCGGGACATCTCAACTCGACATTAGCATGAATGGGCATGATTCTTGAATGAGGTAGTTGAGTGCTAATGCAACTGAAGTGCCTTTATGCGATGTCGCTTCAAATTGAAAAGGATCTCTGAGCATGAAAGCGCTTCGTCCGTTGATTTGATATTCTGATTTGATTCATGTGGGATGATAAAGAATTTGATGCCAATCCCTACCCGTGATAGCCTGGTGTGCCGCCATAAACAAGCTATGCAAATAATCCAGACGTACATTGTAAGCTTTTATTGTACAATGTACTGCGCATATTCTTGCTTATATGTGTTGCAAAGTACACACTTCTAGCATAGTATGTTCGGTCGCTGTGATCTGTATAGCACCAATATACCGATATACGTTTGGGCAAATATATTGATATTTCCCAAAACGATGACGCTTCCTAAGAAATATGGTGTGGAGAACGGCTTTGTGAATCAATTTTTCAAGAATCTTGGGTCATGTGATTTTGAGTGTGTCTGAACTGGTGTGCAGAGTTGTTTTCGCAGTGTGACTAATAGAGCCTGACCGATATCGAAAAAAAACGGTAACTAGCACCTTCACCAGTGCGATAACCCCGATATATTAATCTGATATTCAAAAGATATGACGTCTAGCTTGAAGCACATTTTTGAAATTTCAAAACATCTAGTTGGATAGTTTTGAAGCCATTGCTATGCCTGGACAATTGGACAGAAATAAACTACGGTAGAAAGTCGGCGTCTGGACACCTGTTCGCTATATGCAATATATCAATATTCCGAGTCTATTAGTGCCAGATTATATTTCCCTGACTCCATCCGACCATGTTGTGACATTGCCGATAGTTTTTTTACCTAAACAGACGATATCAATATTTCTTTCAAAGTATGATATCGACTCTGTATTATCGACCCGGCTCTAGTGACTACTGCCTTTGTTTTGTGACCAAGCCTGTCAATCCATTGTCGCAATCACTTTATTTGCAACGATAATATTAACCCGATTGCGCAATGAATTCGTCAGGCGCCGGCACTATCGAGCGTTTCGACCCGAGAAGCAATTCTTGGACGACATTTGCTTCGATGACGGGCCGTCGTTTGCAATTCGGGGTGGCGATCCTGGAGGACAAGCTTTTCATCGTTGGCGGACGCGACGGCTTGAAAACCTTGAACTCTGTGGAGTGTTTCAACGCCAAAACCAAAGTCTGGAATTCCCTGCCCGCAGTCGCGACGCACAGACACGGTCTCGGTGAGTGATGCTGTCCAGGGTTGTAATGACTCGAGTCGCGATTTTTTTGGTGACTCGACTTGACTCGAGTCATTTTTTCAAATGCGTAAAATGACTATAGACTGGAGTAAATTTTTGCATTGTCCCGACTTGTACTCAAGTCATTGTGCATGGCTCGAACCGAGTCATATGACTCGAGACTAGGACGGCCTGGACAGACATTTCATTGCAACTTCGAAGAATAGTAAAGTTATCACATTATTGGTACTTCGTCTATCAGTCCTGATACTTGGATAATAAGGTCAGAAACTGTTGAGACTGAGAAAAATTGCTGTATTATGAATGCGAGGCATCATATCACTCGGGCAGAGTTGAAAAGAGTGGGAGTGGGTCGAACCGGATTGAACTGAAAACTGAACAGTCAACAATTGGACTCGGACTCGAGTCAAAACGCTCGGACTCAGCACTCTACTAACTGACTTGGACTCGGACTTGAAATGCAAATGACGTGAGATTGACTTGCAACTCGGAATCTTGTGACTTGGTTACAATCCTGATGCTCTCCAAGTGTGATTTGTTTCATTTCTACTTTCAAATCACAATCTTATAACTTGGACAACTTTACACGTAACACTTTAGTTTTCTAAAACATTTGTTGCACTTAGTACATTGGAGCATGGTTCCGAGGTGGTCAGTAACGAAGAACTTCTACTTTTTGGAGTATTCGAATAGGTTTTATCTGCTTGCACTACTTAAGTGGGTATGGTTTTGGACTACTTCTACTTTGTCAGTTTTAGGGCAAAACTAGGCCCAGAATACTTACTTTTTCTTACTTGGAAATCGCTACTGCTTTTACTTGTGTAGTAATTTACAACATTATTTATATTTCTACAACACGCGAAACAATAACCTCGTATTGGTAACATATTCACTAAAAATTTTGGACTCTCAAACGTTAGTAGTAGGGTTAATCCAATTTGAAGTGTAGAAACTATTTTGTCCGTATGACGTTATTATAACGAAAACTAACAACTAGCAAAAGGGCAAGATATGGTAGTAACATTACATGACAAATGTTACCGAGTACATATCTGGATATAAATAACGGAAAACAGCTACGCAATACCAGCAAAGACTACTTTGACGTCTACGGAAAGGTTAAAATACAGTTGTAGATTTGGCTATCTGTAGCATATTAATCGAGAAAGGACAGGTCATCCGGCATTCGTAGACTATCTATCTTAAGTCTATTCAGTCTTAACGCACCTTGTGTAAGTGTCTCGGTCTAATTTTTTCTAATTTTAAATGGAATTGCGTCTGGATGCCGAGGTCTATTTCGTTGTACAGTCAACGTTGAACCATCCTGCAGTCCTGCATCATTCGACGTTCCGTTTACAGGTGTCGCCGAGCTGAACGGTCCCCTGTATGCAGTGGGTGGTCATGACGGTTGGAGTTATCTCAACACTGTGGAACGTTGGGACCCGCAAGCACGTTCTTGGAGCTTTGTGGCGCCAATGGCGCATCCGAGAAGCACACTTGGCATTGCGGTTTTGCTGGGAAAGTATGTTCATTTTTCGATCAATGTCATAAACAAAACGATAGTGTTGGCTAATGTTCGCACAGTCAATCAGCTTTGAATACGTATATTGTACTATTTGGTTATGCAATATTTGGTTAAGCAATATTTGGTTTTGTTTGTCCCAACTATACCCAAAATTCATTGCTCCGCTAGGTATCAAAACGAGCAAGTTCCATGGTTAAAATTCAGCTATAGTATACCTTTTCTTGATTATGCTTATACGTGAGCAGGTTTGAAATCCTCATGCAATCCAATCCGTTTACATTCTGCGCAGTGACCTTAGAACAAGCAAAATTCGTAATCTGTCTCTAGCTCTCTCTTCCGCTAAGCCTTATTTGAATAGAAAGACTTTGCCTATATTTACACTTGGTCCACGATCACAAACTGCAAGCAAAATTCCCTTGGGTACACATGTCTACAATGCAATTGATCACTGACTGTCCAATTGAATTAGGACACTTTATTTTTGGTTTATTTCTGCTTGAAGGGACAAATGATACTCCCTCAAGGCCCTTGGGATTTGCCTTGTCATATAATCAAGATGTAGCATACAAGGTACTGTATCGATTCTAACTCCTTAAGGTCTGGGTGATCAAAAGCTCTTGAAATATCAGCCGATATTCTTATATTCTTTAGGTTCGATTGATTGCCAGTCAGCGATGCATAGCTGCTAACTGCTAATATCTGTCCATGATGACTTGAAGATTTTGAGATCTAGTTGCTTGAAGGGGCACCGCACTCTAAAATACAATATGGTCTCAAATGACAGATTAAATCGGTAAAGAATTTCGATGTTCGAACAACTTATCTTTGAAGAAGACTGCGTCCAATTGTTTCACAACTTGGCCGATTAGCGCCATCTAGGGATATACACGAGCCGAAACAAGTTTTACCTATGAGCGATCTTTTCGTATCCCGCACATTTATCCGGTGCCCGATCTATTACAGGCTGTACGCGGTGGGCGGTCGGGATGGAAGCTCATGCCTGCGGTCTGTGGAATGTTTCGATCCGCATACCAACAAATGGACGAGTCGAGCTGCCATGCTGAAACGCAGAGGCGGAGTCGGCGTCGGGGTGTGTGGAGGTTGTATTTACGCGATTGGTGGCCACGACGCACCGGCCAGCAATCAGATGTCCAGACTGCAAGAAACCGTGGACAGGTAGTGTGGATGCAGTGTATGCTTGCTTGTCACCGGGCTCAAAGCCTATAACAACGAACGCGAGGGAAACAAATAGCCGGACATGGTCAAGTGGAAGTAGAATTAACGCCGTAAATTTTCCCGCAAAGTACAAGTAGTGATTTCCAAGACATGTCAAAAGATCTCTGAGTAATAATAGAAAATAAAGGTATACTGTAATCGTAATCGATTACAGTGGTAATCGTAATCGATTACAGTGGTGCAGTAATCGCGCCGTGTCTGATCAGTGCTCATGGGCTGTATTTTCAGACTGACGAAGAGTAGATATCGATTGAAATTTACCTGGGTGTGTGGACATGTAAGCATGGGACACTTCAGCATACGACACTTGGGCATGTGGGTTAAAATTAGGGTTAGGTTAGGGTTCTTTTTACGATTATAAAGTCTCGTGCTGAAGTGTCGAATGATCAACTGTAGTTTTTCATTGTGTCGCATGGTCAAATGTCGGACAACCGTTTACCTTTAGCTCTAAAACTAGGCCCAAATGTTGCGGCATATCAACGTGGAATCAAACGACCAGATAGAAACTTATCCGTCACTCCCGGAGCTCTATTCTGTAACAGATATGACCCCGTGACGGATCAATGGACTGTTGTCGCGCCTATGAGCGTTCCCAGAGACGCTGTGGGAATCTGCGTGATGGGCGGAAGACTTTATGCTTGTGGAGGCTACGACGGTACTACGATGCATTCTAGATCGCTTGCTTCACGTTGTATTTCGAGACGTCAATCTGTTTTTTGCGCGCCTTCACAGGTCAATCGTATCTCGTCACGTGCGAATCGTACTGCCCCGAGAAAAACGAATGGAGGTACGAACCGAATTTGAACACGGGAAGGGCCGGCACCGTGGTCGTGCGATTGAGCAGCTGACTCG
>ATSW01030025.1:0-15738 GCA_000444245.1 Botryllus schlosseri
GGAGATGTGGTACCGACGGATCACTGGGACCGAAAATACTTGAAATTCTCCATGATAATTCCATGATTACACTCCGTGAATTTGTCTACAATTACATGCTGGCAGAATACTTCCTCGCATGCAAAAAAATCGACCTGCGAGAGTTATGGGTTCTGTGACGAATGATTTACGATTTAGGGGGTGTAAAGTAAATTTGGATCGACATTTGCATTTTTCTATATCACCTTTCAGACTAACAGACCCGCCCTAATTTTTGATGTGGAGTTTAGTGCTTGTATCAGGGTATATAATGGCACATATTTTTTGAATCAATACCATCCTCGAGTGGACTATTTTCAATTCAATTACAATATTTATGGGGTGGGGAACCTATGGTAGGCCTACCATAGCCAAATCAAGCAAAATAGATGGACCAACTCATCACTTAAAAACAGAAACTCGCCTACATATATATATATATATAGAGGCTGTAAATTATAGTTACCTGTGGTGTTTTATCGCTATTGCGAGGTATTTGAAAGTCAAAATGTCGATTTGCGGGTAATATGTCAGTGGCATTAATTTTGTAAGTTTGGGCGTAAATCAAAACCTGATTTTATGCCAACATTTGAGTTGATATAATCTATTGTATTCTTGAAGGTCGCGACGAAACATTCTTCATTGGCTGGCTGTAGCTTAGATTATAGTACACAACAAAACAAGTTAACAAATTTCAGTTTTTGAGCGTATGTCTCATAGGTCCCATGGTCGTGTGCCTTTGGACCCACCGGGTGGGGACCGATGACATGTTCGAGCAACAAATGTTAAACGTTTATAAATATTTCTTGAAACGGCGGATATTCATGTAAATGTCCGCGATAGGTAGAGCTTGTATCGAAGTGTTGAGACAGCAAAAGATCTGCCATTCTCAGCTGAAGAGATCATTTTGCAATTTTTACTCCATCGGTACCACATCTCCCCTACGTTACAAATGTGCAAACGTTGTACGAAATTAAGCGTAGATAACAACTAGTCTCGGACAAGTTATATGTTGAAGCTACGGAGACTTTGCAGCAAATTCGTTAAGTTCCGAAAATACAATTAAGCAGCACTTGGTAGTTTAAGATATAGGGTATAGCAAACAGCGAACTCGAATCTCTTTCAGATGATATCGAACAATCACAATCAAGTCAGTGGTACATTCAACAGGATTACGCGGGTTTCGTCTTGCAGAAACTTCAATAGAAACATATCTATATATCTTATATAAAAATGCAGCATTAAATGAAGTTTCAAATATCAGCCTACAGCCGAGTTGCATGCATTTGTCGCAATCAATTTCTATTTTTATTTTTCGAGGTTCACCGGTCCGCAAAATTTGTTTTGAAGGTTTATCGGCCCGCGAGGTGAAAAAGTCTGAGAACCGCTGCGTTTGAGTGCCCTCATGGTGAAACATTATGTTACCATATTACCGAGCGAGATAGTGTAATGCTGATGCGTCCGGCTTCTTAATCGGTAGGAATTGGGCTCGATCCCCGGCCGGGTCAGACCAAAGACTCGAAAACTGGTATCCACGGCTAGGCGCTAGGCGCTCAGCAATCACGGATAGCATGGAGGAGAAAAAATTGGGGTGCAGACTAGACGTCCCTGCCGTATCGCATCTCCGTCGTCAAAGCATCTCGATGGTACAGGCGAAAAAAGAATGGCCTGCCCCATATATCTCTCTATGGGCCGCTGAGCTGAGTTAAACCGTCCATTCCTCGTCCCTGCCCAAATAAAGTGGGCTTATGAATTCTCAATAACTTGTACCTCGCCATTGAGGCAGACATATGCATTGCCCCAAGATGGTTAGATTATACTTTATTACCATTTGAAACACAAAGAAATATAAATCCAAATTCCAAGTTCTTGCCATGATACATATTCCGACATCCTCCCGTTCTAATGAACCTGCATATATAATGGCATATACCATGCAATATGCATAGATTATTATCATCGCAATTATACTTCGAAATTACGAGTGATCCAAATGGAACGAGTGGCAGCAGAAGACACGATTACTCAGATCCCGCGCATTGCCCCGTAAATATCGGCGATGCCGCTCCGAAAAGTTCAACGTTGCGTAACGACACAGCAAACAGGTAACCAGGAGGACAAAAGCACGGATCTTGGTACGAAAGCTCAATTTCCTTCATATCGAGGATCCTTCTCCATAACCTGACGTTAGACATTGTTCCGTGGTAAATCCATTCAGTGTTAAACTGTCTACCGACAGTATGCTGATCGCTTCCAACGAAGAACATACCATTCCCGGCAATTGGTCCCGTATGGTCATGTTGGTACACTATGTGTTTTAGGATGGAATCAACGAATACATACGATTTCACAGTGGATGCCGCAAACGTGGCAATGCAGATATGATACTTTTTATTGGCATGGAATGTTGATGCAATGCAGCTATAACCGTTATTGATCCCTATGCACATTTTATCGAAACGAAAATCGATCAAGTAGTCATTGGTGTATGTAGCATGTATGTCCGATGCGTAATTGATCACCGCATCAATTGGCCGTTTACTTTTCGTGAATTCAAAACACACAGTAAACTCCGACAGCTGTGGAATAGGCTCCATTACGCGAACGAAATCACCGAGCCGGTTTTCGTACGGAAATCGGAACGATGCCTGCGGACATCCTGAATATAAAAGGCAGGCATTGTCGCTCGAACATTTACGAAAACGAAGAGAATTGTGATGACTGAAATATTTTGATCTGGGCACCACGTATTCCCAGAGGTGGTCAGTAACGAAGTACTTCTACTTTTTGGAAGTACTCAAGTAGTTTCCTCTACTTCTGGTACTTACCCAAGTAGATATAATTTTATCTACTTCTACTTCGTAGTATTATGTGATCTACTAACTTACTTTTCGCTATTTTCAGTTTGTCAAGTAGAAGTAGTTTAATTCCCCAATACGAAAGATAGCCTGAGGAATTTCGGGGCTGTACTCAGGAGTACCAACAGTTAAGATTGATAAAAGTCACGCAAAATCCGGAAATATTGTTGCGCTTCGCGCACAGTAGTTATGGAGTGACAAATATGTTTTCACGAAAGTATAAGTGAATATAATTAAGGAGCCGGATTGCTAATGGTCCCGCTCGCCTATATCAAATATTTCATCACAGTAAATATGGCCCACCAAAACGTTTGAAACTACCGTTTCGCAATCTTGCAATTACCTATTCTATCGTTATCTAGCAGCCCATGACGTGTCCTGCTAACATGGAAAATCCGGCTTTTTGGAACGTTACACTTGTTTTAGCAGATCACCTGTGAAGCTTTATGGACAAAAGGCATGAAATATATTTTCCGCTTTTTAGAAGTAGTATTTGTATTTCACTTTCAATTCCGAGTATGATACTTTCACTTAGCTCGTAATTTCTTTCAGTTCTTTCGTCTGCAGAACATATACATGTTGAAGCATAAAAGCAAGCGTAGTAATGCCTCTATTTTCCGAAAATAAAGCTACATTAAATATAACTTTTACGATCCACAATATTTGTTATTAACGTATACTAATCGCGCTAAGTGTTGAAACCGTATTCGATAGAACTTCTACGTATTGCATCTCGCCTAAGCCTGAGGCCTTATAATATGGGGTAGGGCGCCATGCCATGGTATTCTCTAAAACGGGGTCTTCTAGTAAACAAAGCGTTAGCACCGCATTCTCATATCAATACCATAATTTTCATCCCATGATGCGAAAAAATGCTTATTCTGTGAAAAATTGATACCTCATGAGATGCATCAATATACGAATCAAGCTCTCTGCACCTTCCGCATAGCTCAATTTACAGCTTTTTGACAGTCATTGTGAACGAATTAAGATTGTTTTCAAAACTACTTACTTACTTGAGTAGATTAAAAGTCAGTCAATTCTACTTCTATTTCAAGTAGTTTCAGGTGGCCTATTGAAGAAGTACTTCTATTCGTACTTGAGTAGATTTTTTCGTCGCTACTTCTACTTCTACTTGAGTAGCTTTCTCGACTACTTTGACCACCTCTGCGTATTCCTCATAACGTCATAGCCGTAAAACGTTGACGATTTTCTCGCATACGCTCCCATACACAATACATCTCCTAGGGATGGTGTGAACGAGAACGCTAACGTTATTTTAGTATTTGATTGTTCCAGTGTTAGATGCCGTTAAAAAGTTAGCATATACTTTAGCATTGTCGAATAATGTGACCCGAGTCGTCGCTGATTATCATGTACATTAATGTATTGCTTTACGGACACGTAGAGTTGGATTTGAGAATATAACGTCACGTGACGTCAGAGGTTCTCGTTGGCATTCACACAGAACCTTACACAAAGGTTCGCGTTCACACGAACCTGAACCTTTCAGAGGTTCACACCAACTCTAGTTCGCACCATCCCAACATCCCCATAACTGAAACCATAGTTTTATGAAAATGTTAGACATCATATTACAATGATTTACAAACCGTCCGATTTATCTTTGGAGGTCGTCACAGTCCTTGGCTGATTTTGGAAGTCGATCTCATTCTGCAAAACGACGATGAAATTTAATAAACTACGTTTCCCTGCCGTTCGAATTATGTAATGCACCTGTAGTATTTCATCGGTCTTATCAGCTTCACATTCTTGGAGTATTGCAATTACAACCGTGCAAAACAACACTGTGAGGATACTGAATGTCGACCCCGAATTTCCATTCATCTTTGCTGATAAATATCGCACTTTCAAAGGAAATTGCGTATTGGGACTATAGAAAGACAATCTCCACAATGGCTGAGTTTATCTGTAAGCTCACTGAATGTCGGTATTCATTTATATAATATTCGAATGTCAATAAATCGACTTCCATGTATCACTTCAATCCTTTTTCTGTCAGCTGCCACGACAAGCGAGCATTACGAATATCATATATATGTATATAGTATATCTTTACTACCTACGTATGAAACTAAGGAATAAATTGGAATGACTAACCGCGATAACGCATAAATTTTGGAAACGTGAATCGCGTCTGGCATTGCGGAGCATGATCACATGATGACATGTGAACACAATTCAAACACTACTCGCTTTTTGTCATCGTGTCTATGTCCCTGTCGGTATTTTAGTCGTTAATGATATATGCTCATTGCTCACGGTCTCGCGCTATCCTATACTGGGCATGCACATACCGGTGACAGAGGCGAGCTACGTTTTATGTTGGAGTTCCTTTACGGCTGTCAGTGTGATGTAGGGAGTTATAGAAATTTGCTATTTGAGAGACTATGTTCAAAAATGTTGAAATTAGTGTAAAATTCTGCTGTCTGATGAAATATTTTCACAGTGTAGAACCCTCCAGGGTTCGTGCGAAACATCGAATTTCGAACACAGACAAACAGTCGTTTGTTCTTAAATTTGACGGGAGGATTTGATGCATCTATAGCTTGCCATGAAGCAAGCATTATTACACGAAGAGAAGAGAGAGGGGATGATATTTGTATATTTTGCACCACAATCACGGTTCCTGGTATGAATGCTCCACAAGTTGTGTCGCTCGTTCAATATTCACACTGGATGACAATAAAGACGAAGAGAACTCACGTTGACAAATACTTCTTATCAACAACGAAACTTCATTAAGTGCGCATTTCCGTTCCGAACACTTGATTAATAAATGTATAGACGAAGGACTCGCCACTATATCATCATGGTGATTTCGTAGACCTAAAGTGCACTACTTGTGTAGCTATGGCGATCACCTTCCTTGCTGATCCGGGAGATATGTCGATATATTTCATATGTCAGTATTATTATAAAGGTCAGAGAATGACTCCGTACATTGTGCTGAATTACGCAATCTGCTAAACAATATTGAAGAACGAATGCATTAATATTCTCTGTTGTGATTATGTTAATATTATCTTTCGTGATTCCTCGATAATAGGAATGACCATTCCTTAGAACACAGTTGCAACTTACTAAACGTTCAAGTAGGCTACTACAACTTCGAGTATAGGATACTTTAAGTCATATCCTCTTCATCATGGATAAATGGAAAATCCTACTTCAAAACGCCCCCTATGGATCACCATATGGCTCTTTTGAATATATCCGTTGTTTGATATTATAATATTGTTTTTGTGTCGCCACTAGCACCACATGCAGCACCTTGTCATCCTTTTCTGGCCCAGAAATAATGAAGGCCACCTAGGTCGAACGGAGTGGATGTCATAGAGTTAGCTTAAACGAGAGAGTGATAATCGTCCGATTAAAACTGTTATTCGTGGCGCATAAAGTTGGATAAGATTTCGCGCAAGGATTGTCCCGAGTCGTCTGGTAAAACTTTTAATCAAGCTAAGTATAGGTTGCGATTAATTAACAATTTTCAAATAGACGAATAAAGTAACTTTATGATATACACCCAAATCTCTGTATTACAGCCGTGAAGATAACCATTACGCAATTCCGCCACCCTTGTCAGTGAAGTAACGGAAAGTCTATGATCTCTCGTTACTATGTTCCGATACCGCCTGCTGACTCGTCATCAGCGACCGTCCCACTTAAGGTTGCATTTAAAACAAACGGTAAATAATTGTGCAAATAATTTCCAAAAAACATGTTGTATGAGCCTACGGACTAGGGATGGTGTGAACGCGAGGTTCAAGTTCGCGTTCTGTGTGTGAACCTCAGAAATTTAGAGGTTCATGTTCACAAACGAACCTTGGTAGGTTCTGCAGCGTGAACTTTTTCATTATAATACAATTTGCACTTCATTATAACATCTTTGTATGAAATTTATTGAATTTCAACTGTGGACCACACTATGCATGGCGCTGGCAGCATAAAACAATCAACACCAAACGGGCATGCACCTTGCCAATCGCTAAAATTTTACATGCTTTGTTACAAAAGTTTGCTCGAAATATCCAGCTTTCCGTTTGTAAATATTGTGACTCTCTGCTGTGAGATAGACCCGCAATCACACAACATCAAGAGCGATATACACTACATGTAGTCAGCGTATAATGCTTATCCAATCAATCAATGAAATAAATGTCGTTGTCTGATGTAAAAAATCTAGCAGACGTACGGGGTCAATCTTGACTTCATATGCTTATTGTATCATAAAGAACAAATCCTTGCGATATGGGGTGTTGGCTAATGGCTACTGCTGTATAACTTCTTAGTGGAGCAATATCTGTAGTAGGTATAGAAACACATTTTACACTCTGCTGAATATCAACGTAGCAATACTCAGACGCCGAATACATTGTCCGGTCTGGCCTGGACCGTTACGGCGTAAGCATATATTCTCTTGGAAGTTCTCGTCGAAATTGTTGGCAAAGCAACGGAAGATATTGATTTTATGGGATTAATATATCATTTGATTGCCCTGTACATTGATATAGGCTATCACTTCACTGAAATGTAGGGTTGGCATTAGCAATATGACGCCACATGACGTCATGAGGTTCACGTTCGCGTTCACGTTCACACAGGGCCTTTCAAAAAGGTTCGCGTTCACACGAACCTGAACCTTTCAAAGGTTCAAACCATCCCTACTACGGACAATTACCACCCGATATAGCCTTGGTATATCGATATGGGTTGGTTGGAACCCTCAAAATAGTCGGTTCAAGAGCAATAGTCCAGATATATCGTCAAAGGAGCTATATTTACCGTATATTTTCACTTGTCAATGTCGATCCACTATGACGTCACAATTGAATATCCGTGACGTCACGGCTTAAAAAAACAAAACAAAACAAAAAAAACACAATAAAAACATGTGTTAAACAAGGGCCTTGTTTAAAACATGTTTGTTTTAAATTGATTTTTGTTTTAAATGCAACCCTATAGTCTCACTGATACTGTATGGGTAATTGAGTATATGAGATAACATTAAGGTCCTATTTCATGCTGTAGCCTTGGCGAACGTGTTCGCCTGTGTTGTTTGCTAGCCGTTTTACGCAGTTGACCTTTACGAACCGTAATGCATGCATCTTGCATATCCGTGATTTTTATTCTGTTTTAAACATGATAGATATGTGGGCGTCTTAATAGATTAATACCCCGCTCCACCGCACCGGGCACCCGACGATGAACGGCATCGAGGCCTACGAAGGCATATTATTCAATTATAGTATTCAAAATCAAAGGAGTAGTACACCTATCCATCGGTACCTAGTATAGCAATATTGCAGTTATATCATGAGCCTGTATCAGCAGTGCGCGCGATCCAACAACATATGATACTTTTGTCTGTTGTTGATGATTTTGTCTGCATACGCTCTGAAGACTCTCTCCAAAAAATTTCCGTGCAGCCTAATAACACCGGGTGAGACAAATAAAAGTCACCTCTGATCTGATGAAATAAAGATAATTTCACCAATTTGTAGGCCTATAGTATAGGGTTGCCATACGTCCGGAATTTCCCGGACATGTCAATTTCAAAAAATGTCTGGCGGACCGGTGAACCTTCAAAATTGAAATGAAGCCAAAATGTATTGTATGCAACCGTTGTTGCAATATATGGTGCTAAATAGTGACATTTAGAGGGTTTGGATCGTATTAGAGGGTTTGGATCGTAATTAATTATCTTCATGATGGCATCCATGTGATTTTATGGAAGTGAGTCTGCTGAGTTGAGGTAAAATTGCCTTGTCCAGATAAACGTGCTACCGCCGAGTGTCGCTTACAGTCTTTCGCGCCGAAGGCCGCGGGGTTAACCGACCACGCCAACTAGAATACTATCCTTCTCTTGGCCGTCTGAGTCTTGAGTCATGCGCAATGGTCCCTCTCCAATTGGGTGGTTTGAGGTGCCACAGTTACGAATGAATCGTTATGAATCGAAAATGAATGATCGCGAGAACTGCGCTGCTTGGCGATGAGTTAGCTCGTATCTGTTCTGTACTTGTCCCTCGCATGTCGTTAAATGACACATCTTGAACTTTAAGTAAAATCGGACAGGTTTCCAGGCCTGATGTTACCACAGTTATAAATCAGTTTAAAGTTTGATGTTTTATTTATTTCATCAATGGACAAGCCTTCAGCATTGAATCTTGGAATTAAGGTATAAAATTGTAATATACCTGGCGGACCGGCTGGAATGTCATCGCGGACCGGCGGTTGAGAACCACTGTTCTAGGGGACTCAGGGTGACAAATATTTCATGTAAATAACGAAGGTGAAATGTAACAAGTGTGCATACTTCTGTTTCGGTTATTTGAAAAGTAAATGTAGCGACGGACGCCTGGCCGCTATATCGCCATGGCCAGAAAGATCTTAGTCGACATAAAATTATTCCGTAAAGAATAAAGATGATTCTGTAAAAATTGCACAATAGTGAAATCTCTGCTAAACATTTATTAATGTTCTGTGTGGGCGCAAGCTTAATATTAGCTTTCGTGATTATCGGATCATATTAGCCACTAACTACACATACAAACAGTTCCGACTCTTCCGAGTACACAGTCGCAGTTTGTAGAACTTTCAAGTAGGCCTATAGGCTATACTTTCGGTCTGTATGCCTGCAATCGCTGATTATTATAATTGGAATAAAATACATCTTATAACCCTACTTCAAAACCTCTCTGGGGATCACAGCATGATCCTCTCCTTAATCCGCGTTGTTTGGCATTCGATTGTTTTTGTGTCCCTAGCACCACACGTAGGCCTACTGCCTTGTTCTTTGCTTGCCCAGACTTGATGCTTTAGTATTCATGGGGCTCCGATTACATATTACTATTTTACTAAGCATATCTACATTGAGCGTCACCCGGCTGAAAGGCATCTTGTATATTTCAAGTAACAAATTAGGCTTAAATTTCGCCAATTTCTGTATGTGTCACATGATCTCACTTTAACAAGTATGCCCTTTCTTCTTTTGTTAGGAGGTTAGGAGTTACTGGGCATCATGGCGACGTCATTTGTATTCACTCTATTCGCACTTGTAACTGTATTTGGTATCGGATTTTCGACAAAAGAGGACTTGCCCGAGGTAGATATCTCATGTGTAAAATGTGAGTGCTGTTTTGACGTAACCTCTCGTCATACATTACTTCAAGACGAATTACGAATTCGAGGGCAGAGAAGACACCGGAACAACCGCCGACCGCCGTCAATGGAGGTTAGTTATCGATCGATACCGATTGGTGATTGATTGATGTACAAGAGACCAGAAGTCGGTAATAATACTAATTAAATGTAGATAGGGTTGCCATACGACCTGAATTTCCCGGACACGTCCGGAATTTCACTATTCAAAATGCGTCCAGGAGGAAATTCTGAAATATGCCTAAATGTCCGTAATTTTGTAGGCTTGAAATAGGATTAATTTTTTTCGTAAATCAACATAAACGATAGTATTTTTGGGAAGATTCGTGCCACTTGAAATTTTTCTTCGCGCACCGCGCGATTTAGTGTCACGTTCATCGATTTTATTATGTAGTCCACCTCCCTCGCAAAAAAATGCAATCAAAAATAAATAAAAATAACCATCATTTACTGAAATAAGTCGCAATTATATTATAACGGATTTGTCCTTTTTCAGGAAATTGAAAATGTCCTCCGTGGACACCTAAATGTCATCCTTTGTGGCAAGTCGTCCTCCTTTACAGCTTTTGCAGCTAGGCTAATGGACATGGTAAACTGAAAATCGGCATAAATATAGGTAATACGGACGTTTGAGTGGATTATCCGGGAGTCGAAGCATGGTGATGACATTTTTTAACAATATCTCCAGTAAATATTTGAAAGTCACTAGTTTTCAATTTCCAAAACTAATTTTTATGAATTTCAAAAGTGTACTCCATCCGGATATCAAAATATGGTAATCCTAATTTAGATGGTTCAGTACAGGGGCGGGGAACTTCTGCAGTCGGCGGGCCGGATATGGGAAAATGTAAATACTTGGCGGGCCGGGTTCCTGAATCGATACATTAATTGCGCATTTATCCACCTGTACCTCCAGGAAGCTCCCCCCTATACAAGGAAAAATCGTGTTTAATGTAAACTTTAAGAGTAAAGCAGAGAGACCATAAAAGCAGTCAATGAATTTATTAACGTAAGTTAGACATATTTCAATAGCTGTTGAAGTCAATGAGACATCTGTGGCCGATCAAAGTTGGCAACAAGTTCTTTGAACTCTGACTGCGTGTCGGATGTACAAGCCTAACAAGTATAAAGACTGCACGAGTGCACGTGAACATAAGCTAGATAGGAACATCGCTTTGTCTTGTTAATGTTCATGGTCGAAAACGTTTGCTCGCTAATGTATGTAGACCCGGGCCGAGGGCCACATTATCATAAGTCCGGAAGCTGCCCGCGGGCCACTCAAAATCCCGTGGTGGGCCGGATCCGTCCCGCGGGCCGTATATTGCCTGACCCTGGTTTTGTCGAAGATAGTGGTTTTAAATTTGAGCGTCATTTTCCTTTATTATGGGGTTCGTGAAGATATTGATCGTAATCAGCTTCCAAAATAGACCATGAGTAAGTCTGGGCGAAGGTGCTGACCGTTTTTTAGTAATCAGCTTATCAAATTTTCAGCTGAGCCACAGGACATTTTTAGATTACAACTGGAGTCTCGAGCATAAAAGGTTGAAAACCACCGTATGTGCAACTTGCTGGTGCGGACCGGCATTTAAGCTCATAAATAGTGTTATTCGTGTGACATGACATGACTTTACGATGTACAATTACGTTCCCTGCATTTTCAAAGTCATCATCCTCCACCAGCTCTTTCACTAACTATGATCATGTGGTCGGATAGATTTCATTCACAAAATGTAACGACCAGATGCATAAAGTAAGCCCCCCAGAAGTTGTATCGATTACCGTATGGTGGGCTAAAAATCAGTATATATTTTGGCGGGGTGGGGGGAGCTGAAAAAATGTTGTTTCGGTCCTGGTTACAACACACGGCCACATGCTCCGGCTCCTGATCCGGATTGGGACAACCTCTGGTTGATAGCAGAGATGGCCACAGTCCGGTTCAGGAGCCGGAGCCGGAGCAGGATTTCATTGAATTTTTACCAGGCCGGACTGGATCCGGATTTTGAATTTGCGGTGATGGTCGGATTTTAGCCGGATTTTTTGCTGCAATATGATTAATTAGCATTGTTATGGCCGGATTTTTTCGGATTCCAAGCTGGACCTTCAACAGCCGGACTCCGAATCTCACATTGCCAGCCGGATCCGGATAGATTCGGATCCCGAAATTTGGGAATCCGCCCATCTCTGGTTGATAGGCGAAGCTTTGCTAGTGTGACGTCATAATGACATATCTGATTCATTTTTATATATATATAGTGGGCGCTGAAGAGTGTCCGGAATTTGATCCACAAAAATAAAGTAACCTTTTAGGTCGAAGTAATGCCGCAAATCTCTACGCAATTACAAGTGTAAGTAGAGACATTCATGGCATTCATTAACTACTTGATTCTATAGCAGTAGAAAACGCGCTGTCTGAAAAGTAGCCTACTCAAGTGCAGTCGAGAAGTCGATTGGGACGATGGGTCACGCACTTTTAATAGTCTGTAATATTGATAACACTGGTCAACACGATTTTTGCGCCAGGGTTTCTTTGGCTCAACTTTACCTAATTTGGGGCGCTGAATCCGAATCCGGCATTAATTTTGTTCTGTAACGTCACGTTTTGGGGATAATATTTAGGTCGATTATCACTACATTCTCGGGGTTCAAGATTTTATTTTCATGGGCTTATGGAGGACGTATAAGACTATACTACATAGATGGGAAATTGTCCAATTCTTTCAATCGCATAAACCGGTTAAATCGATTTATTGACGTGGTTTTAATCTACGTGACGAAGAGAAGTGGTAAAATACGACTGCATATTCATTTACTTTTCCTGTACGGTAATGTCAAACAGAAGTCAATTGTACCTCTTTTCGTACCAAGGAAATCTATCTCATGCGGGGAGTAGCCTATAGGCTTGTTTGGTAAAAGTGGTGACAGGATATAAATACCACATAATATAAAATACAATTAGGATGTGTATACCCATTCTGATATGATATGAAGGCCATGGAAACTCTTATTATATGTAATTTAACTAACTGATTTCAGGTTTAATCAAACAAGTGTCGTCTCAAAAAACGACATATAAAGGGAAAATATGTACTACGATGTCGCTGAATATAGGAAACCTTCCAAAATGGTATATGAAGATGAACAAATTAATGAATAAAATCGTCTTGGTATTTACTTTATTTTGCGTTTTGACTGGGAATATAGCCTACTTATAAAAGATGAACCAATATGTTGAAATAGACAATAACCGAACCAAAAAACACGAACAAGAAAAAGCATTAGGTAACTGATGTCTGTTACCGTGTCATTCAAGAAATAAAGGCACATGCACTCCTAAGCATTCGAGGTGGCGAATGATGATTCATAAAAAAAAACACCACGACAACAAGTTTATTATGACAATATTACAACAGCTTGATGATTCTCTTTCAGCTTGCCCCCAGACATCCTACTTCTTTCCATTAATCGAACAAACAACAAACTACATTCGCGTTACAACGCTCATACCCGCACTCAACGAATTTAATGTATGTGGAATCTTTGATTGCTACACCAAAGGGATTGATACGCTGGTATCATACGCAACATTTTCCTGGAAAACCAATGAGCACAATAGGTTTCTAATCAGGCGCCACCCGAACGGATTTGAAATCGCAATGAACATGAAAGAAGTGCAAGAAGAACTGGAGTTGACTCCGAACCAACGGTATCATATATGCGTGACTAGTTTTGCGTCGACCGGAACCTCATACATCTTTATTGATGGCATACTGCGAGAAATTGCAAATACGAAGTCTACCGGTCTTGTAAAACAAGGGGGGCAATTTATTATAGGTCAGAAACAAGGTATCATAGGAGGGGATTTTGACGCAAAGCAGTCATTCCAAGGTAGGGTGTGGAACTTCATGTTTTGGAAAAGAGCACTGGAACCAGCAGAAATTTCGAAGATGTATCAGGATCGATGCTACTGTCCAAAAGATTACTTATTCACACTAGAACAAAAGAATATAGAGATATTTGGAGGAGCTACTGCGGCCTTGGTGGACGATTGCTGATATGCAGAAAACGTCTTCAGAATAAATGATATATTAATGATACCTGCTTAGCGAAATGAGTAAGCAACTAATTGTTAAAAAATTGGATGGGTGCCGAAGTGCTGGTAACACTGTTAAACAAATTCTCCAAAGTTGTTTGCTTCCGATATGAAAACTATAAATTTTTGGACGCGGTATCCTAAAATGTCAATATTAAAATTAGCGATTAGCTTTAGTTTAATTCAAAGACAAATCCTTCACCATTTTGTATGTGGATCCACATATTATGGCTAGTCTTGGTGCACTTTATTGAATACAAAAGCAACAATCCAAAAACAATGTATGAATCTGCGTTTATATTTGAGCAGAGCATATGCTTGGAAGCGAATATCGCTTCGGAAAATTTCTAAACTATAGGTCGGATCGAGCTCGAACCAGTGTAGGGTACACGCGCAATCTTATGTTAAACGCGTATCGAAGGACCTAGGGTATAGACCAGCGGTGGGCAATTATTTTTCTCCGCGGGCCAAATGAGAAGTGGAAAATACGTTGGCGGGCCGAGTGGAAATTTTTAGCTATATTATTTAGCGTATTTTAATTTTAATTTTAAATTACATTGTTATTAAATGCTGGTCAGTGAATGTGTTGATGTTAAGTGATTCGAAACTGACGTTTGACTTAAAAATATATATATTTGCCGTCATGATTCGAGACAATGTTAAACATGATACATGTTCCACTATCTTTAAACCCGTGTCCACGTTCTACTATTAGGACACTAAAACAGTAGTTCTCAAACGATTTTAGGCACGCTCCATGTTATCATGATATCACAAAATATTAAAAAGAGCAACCAGAATGCTAGTTATCCCAACAGACAGTTTGATGGCATGGAAGGTGATGGCTGTTGATGAGAGAATTCGGAAATATCAATATACAGGGCAACAACTATGAGCTGGTGGTGAATCGCGCCGAGCGGGATTTTTTTAAATTTAACCGCGGTTTCGCGTCCCCTTTAGATGCTTTCACTCCCCCCGGTTCGACAACTACTGTACTCATATTGTTTGGGATAATGCAAAGCTTATTGTCTTGGTCGCTGTCTTCCGAGGACTCGAGGAGTGTGCAGCTTAAATGGCCATGATGTTGAGCGAAGGTTGCAGTTTTTCTGAAATTCGCCTTCCCTTGACCGAATGTCTGTCTTCGTATTTTTGTCATAAGACCGATTCTAATTAAAATCCCCTCGGCACCAATTAAAAGGTTTACCTTTTGACTCCAGTATATAAATATTTAGTGCTCTAGACCTTTTTGAATTTCAGCTTCAGGCTTCCTTTTTTTGACATGTCCGTTCATCTTTTATGGGGGATAGATATGATGAGTCATATAGTAATCGCGAGTGCTGATTGACTTGTTTTACGAATCAGAGATTTGGAAACGTATCACGCAATAATTTGAAACACAGACCATATAATGCGTAATGTGACAATGGCAACAAAGAAGATTTGAACTAAACTATATGGAAAAAGTGATTTCTTGTGACTTTAATTGCTACTCATACTTTGCTCCATTGAATTTATTTTGAATCTGGAGTACGCACGCGGGGTAGATAGGCAGCGTAATCGTGTCGTACTATTGAACAGGCTGCTGAGTCG
>ATSW01030029.1:0-11409 GCA_000444245.1 Botryllus schlosseri
TAGATATTTACCATATGTTACTTACAGAGGTGGTAAAATTTTTTAGCGTTCAGACTCAATTATGTAAGTATTAGTCTCCCAAGACAGATCAAAAAACTTGGAGCAGTGGACCTCAAATTTTTTCGACACGCCCCCCTCCCCTTGGCGATAGTAGAAATTTCGCGTCCCCACTTATTGTCATATCGAAAATGATTATAAAGAGCAACCCAAGGCCCAACGCATTGTTTGGCAGCATAGAAGAAGGTGTTAGGACTAGAGCAAGTTTTTGTTGCAGTCCGATCCACGGAAAGTTGCACTTATTTTTCACAGAAGTTTAAGAAACATCATTTCTCTCATGCGACTTTGCCCCCCCCCCCCTCAGATGCTTTCACATCCCCCAGTTTGAGAAACACTGGCTTAGAGTGACAGTACAAAATGAAGGGTCTTAAACATACTCGAGTACTTTCAAAAAGCAAATTTGGTCGAGGTATCGCATACTTTACGAGTTCCTCGTAGGCGGCTTCATTCAAAATTGCAAGATGCATCATCATAAAGAACGGAAATGACTAATTACCTCACAAATCTGATACAGCATAATATTCTAATATAGATTCCGGTACTGTGACACAAGGGCTTTTTCACGTGGTTCTATTCATAATTTCACTCGTAAAAATTATACAATCTTATCTCAAAACTACTTTGAGCCTACTCCAATATGCCAAAAAAGTGGAAGCGCTTTTGTAACTGACCTCCTCTGGCGGTGACACACGCCGACGATGATAGATCGGACTCCTTGATTTTATTTGGGTGGCCTCGCTACGACGCTTTCTGCTGTGGCCTCGCCTGCCCGGGGTGCTGGGGCCACCCGGGGCGACCTTGCTCTTTCTCACGGGCGATAGCGGACGGTTCCCGCATCTGTGGCCTTTCATGAACCTGAATATATATTTTGAGTGTGGCGAATTCGGAAAAAAAAACCGGTCAGACTTTTAGTGAAAAAAACATGCACTCGCAGAAGTGACCAACTGTGGGCTCTAAAAATCGCTTCGATGAAGAGATTATGATTCGCGAATATGCACAATCAAATCAACAGCATACCCGATCAGGGGGTGGACATTCGATTTGTTGTCCTGAGATTCAAAGCTTCTAGTAACAAGATGTTGGTATGATATCGCACTCTAGGTCTCAATAATGTTACCGATGATACCATTATCATAGTTACAGGAAGATAAGCTAGATAGAAGGTGAGGGAATCAATTGATAGTGGTCATAAAATCAATCCAAATTGTTAATTCATGGAACATGGCAAAAACCGATCCTTACCTGCAATCGGGCGATATATTGAAATGCCTCTGTTTGGCGTCGTCATCTCGCTGCCAATTCGCAATTGTTGTTTCGCACACGAAGCAGCGTACCGCGTCACCTTGTCCGATTGCGTAAAAGCCGTATTTCACCAAAATCTGGGCATTGAAGAATTCACTGTCTTCGGGCCAAAGTTCCTGGAACGTTTTCCTGACAACAAATGAACCAGTGCCAAAACGTGATAGCAAGTGCAAGTTTTTGCAACTTTTTTTACAGCTTCCTAAATACTCAGAAGTTATGAAGTATGGTGTTTTAGGCTGCTTGGAGGAATCTTTTTTTTTGATTTTTAATGCTACTGACTTTTTACTGGAAATATTTGGCACTACGTACATTCAGGCAAGACCGCCGAAAGTTTAATTTTCACTGGGTCAACCTTTTCAGGCTAGGTTAAAGTCGCCAACACTGAGTTTGCTACAGTGCCTTGCATACGGATTGATTCGAGTATCTCGTAACGTAATGATTTCGAGGAACTTGTCAATAAATGCAACTTTTGTGAAAAATAATGCAGCTTTTCACGAATTTGACTGCAACTAAAACTTGCCCTAGTGATAACCTAACCTAACATCATAGGCTGCATGGAATCGAATGATGAAAAACCCGAAATTCTCAGCCACAGTGAAAATGCAACATAATCGAATGTATATGATTTACCGCAACACGGGGTGATTTTATCATTGCCGAGCGACTTCATGGCCTTAACACTTATCATGCATTCTGAAACAATTCATAACGATATCCAGAAAACTGAATAATATTTTGATAGCTAAGCCAAAATCCCTGGCTGCGTGCAATCATCAACGAGTCATTGAAAATTCGAAAATATTGATACATAAGGCCTACTGACAAGTGCTCAATGCAGTTCAAAATGAGTGATCGACAGACTTCCTCAAGAATAGCATACAAAGTGAAGTAGTCATGACTGAAAAACAAATGCCAGCAATAGTAGGAAAACTACAGATACGCAACACATCAGCAGATTGGTACCCACTAAGATAAATCAAGTATGCTCCTGAAAACAGTATTATTCATTCAATGAAAGGAGTAGCTTGGAAAAATACAGCCCCCCCGCCCCAAAAAAACCGAGTCATTGTTACACATTCATTCCATGAGCAATAAGCCACCTATCACTACAGAACTGATTGAGGCTGAATCACAGATACCACACAAAGCCTACTCAAGAATATTTCCTTTTGTATGTCACCATTGTCTTGTTACGGCTTGGTGTTGTTATGTCTCAATTGTTGACGCTGTGTACTCTTGTCAAGAGAGAAATCCGTCAACACTATCTTATCCATGTGATGGTTTGACACATTATTACACACAGTACAAGGACTAAGAGAGGAAGCTCACAGCCGATTTCGTCCATCTTTCATATCCAGCATGAACACGCTTGGTTTGGAAATGGCTTCTTGTGAGTGACCGGTCTGCAGAGAAAAATATTTTACATAATATCGAACAATCGAATATCATATTGCATTTTGTCGAGGCATTCGATAAGCTTGCTAAGCACTTTACAACATTGCTGATTGTGGAGATTTAGCACGCAGCCTAGCCTACAGCGTAAATGCGGTAGCGGTAATAGTAGGGAAAATACAATCGTGCCATATTTTGAATCAATCCGGCAGCAATAAACAGCTCAACATAGTTTATTAGACTTGATGCTTGTACCTTGCACGGACTTCTGCAGTCAATTAATTGGTACACACTCATAGTAACAAACCTTGTCAATAAGTAACAAAATGAAAACCGTTGGTGACTGTGTTTGCTATTGATAATTCAACGGTTGGTTACAGAGCTTGCTCTTAATATTACACCTGCTTCACGCCGTAACGGCATTCAAATGTTGATTGTGGAATCCAGCAAAAAACTTTTTACAAGTCCGCTACCCTTGATACAGACACACTGCAATAGCTACCGTAATTTTCCAAGTATAGTACGCCCCCATGTATGATACCACCCCTAAAACAGCATGTAAATTCTGGGGAAAAGCCTGTACCCATGTATAGTACGCACCCTGCATTTCAGTACATGAATAGTTCCGATTTCGTATACGATTTCATTCTGTTTTGCGATGTCAGTCTTGAACAATCATTACACACCGATCGCTAATCATTATACAATTAACGGAATTGTCTTTAAACGATAGTAGATAGCAGCCAAAGCCTGCGAGGCGGGCGGCGCGATAGTTCAGGCTAACGACACGACATCTTGTGCACGAGGAGACCTTTTACAGATGCGATTACTAATCATTATACAATTAACGGTATTGTCTCTAAACGATAGTAGATAGCAGCCAAAGCCTGCGAGGCCGGCGGCGAGTCAGTTTAGACCAACGAACCGACATCTTGCGCACGATGCCTATTACAGATGCGATTGCGCCTAGGCTAACAGTTATGTCATGTGCAACAAGTCTGTTGGAGATGCGACTGATTACGCAAGCAATTATATCTTGTGCACATGGCCTCTTGTGTATGTATAAATTGCATATGCGATTATTCGGGCCTGCCGTTGACACGATGAATTGGCGAGAATTGCCACGCGCGAGTGTCTAATAGTGACCTAAATTCGTTTGTGTACAAAGGGCAAACCAACTCAGCAGGAGATCGCCTGCTTTTGCACAGACTCTTGTTAATTGGCAACACGCTTCCCACTAATTACTACGCGCGATGGCTGAAAGTGATGCGCGATTGGGAACAAACATGAAGATAGGTGTGATTTCAAGTTTTTTATCGAGGGAGATTTTTTTCAAGGCTTGTTGTACCCATGTATAATACGCACCCCCTATTTTAGGGCAAAAAATCGTGAAAATTTTGCGGATTATACATGGAAAATTACGGTAACTCTTGTGACAATACCAGTCATCATATTGATTTGAGATTGTGCTGCATCAAGACAAGGTCACATGTAGGCCTAACAATAAATACAAGTTACATTCAAAGATTTGAGATGTATTACGAAATACCCAAGATTCAATAATTTTTCCCCTAACCGTGCCACACTTTACTCCTCATCTATGCCCCAACTGGCATGCAGTGTCGACTGCAAGGTCTGGTCACATTTCTCGATTGCCAAATGTACGAAGCCATATATGCTTGTGCTTGGTGATTATAAAGTGAACAAATCATCAACTTAGAAAGCTAATGGTACGGTAATACACAAATTTTATCAATTGAAAAGCGCTTATCACTCATCTATTTGCATAGCTTTATTGGTATAAGGTTACCATGAATGTTGCGTAAAACAGTGCCGGACATTCTATTAATGCTGTTTGTAGAGCTTTAATTGTCGTATAGATAATGCATTGATATTGCGAAAATCGTAGCACAGAACCGGATAAACAGCAAATGGGAAGGCGAGGCGCAATGCAATGGATTTGGTGTCACCTCACCAACTTACATTAACTGCCCGGCGATGTTGATGCCTGACAGTGTGCGCTGGTCTCACCTCTCTAGCGGTACGTGGTGCACGGCTTGTAAACTGCAGTGGTGATTCCTTGTCGGTGATGTGCAAATTCTGCAAACAAACGAATTCAAGTTCCCTTTCAAAACGATTCGGCACAGATGACAAGAAACCCAACAATTCACTGATATCAGCAAGTTGAATAGCCTACAACGCAAAACATCAGCAGTTGCCATTATAAGCCATACACTGCAAGTACGAGCAATTTTATTTCCTTCACCAAAGAGTCAACCCACTGTTGTCTCAAGTTACTTATTCATGTGACAAAGTATTACTGATGACAGCTCAAGATTTTAATAGATAGGCCTACGGTAGAGCGACTTTTCCCTAATTTGTAAAGCTGGCAGACTACTGGTCATGTTTAATGATGAAGTATTGCAACATAATGTGCAATAGGCCATTAGGTTTGGGATGCGCATGCTGAAAAGCAATTCTCCTGCTATGCCGCGAGCCTAATGAAAAACGTCTGCGAGTAATTCCGATGCACAGTCCGGATTGGATTCCTGGTTGCATGGTATCCTTGCATAAAATAGTGGTACCGCTAGTTACTGATTAACATTCTGAAGTAGAATTATCTAATGTTACACACACCTGTTACAAAACGGAGATGTGTGTCAGTTATTGAATCCATATGCCAAGATGTTAACACCGAATTGGTAAAAACACCACACAATATTAGACAGTATCTTCATCACGAAACAGATATTGTGTCCTTACTTCCACACCACCCACTGGCGACAGGTTACTGAATTCATCTAATGAAGGGTCATCATCCATATTTGGTTCACCGGCCGGTAATCTCGAACGTCCGTACGACGTAGGATGCTCCTGTTGAAGACAAGAAATTGATCATGATCAAAATGCAGGAAAACATCCTACAGTTTTCAATTGCACACCAACATTTATGAATACAAAGCATACTTGTCACTGTCTTGACACTTTGCATACGCCTAGAGAGCCAAATACCAGGCCACATATCGGGAGATGTGGAAGGGTAGCAATAGGTTGGTATAGATATTGATGTAAGCAATGCCAGTAAAATAAATTATAAATTATTGAAATCTAAAATCCAGCACACTTGCATACGGTACTAATAGTCTGCCCAGCATATCTTGATGTGTTACTACATTTTTGAACTATACCAACACGGCATTTTGATCAGAACTCATGCATTGTGCCTATAATCTCTCCCCTTTGATTGCCCAGGCAGATAAGATAGGGAGATTTGAAAGTTTAGGATGACTCGGCACTATTTACTACATATTTTATCATCGAATGACACAAATTATTACATACAAGAGTGATTAAGCAAAAGTGACTAAGCCAAGCAACATGACCGTTATTAAGAGTTTGGTGACTAACAAATACGGCAAAACTTGTAGATAGGCTAGCTTTTAGACAGAACAGTGAAAAGGGGAGTTGTCATTGTCGTAAACTGGATACAAACTCAATGTTTTGATGCAAGTAGTTGTTTTTAATCATGTTCACTAAACAACATTCCATGCTGTAAAAGTACGAGTTCATTGATATTCTTTGTACTTTAAAGGATCACGCTACCACAAACGACGCTCCAGAACTTTGAAAGTAATTTGATCGAGACTGCTTCAAGTAATTAGCTCCATCCCATTTCTTAATCAATCTCACGCACAGGCAAAGTATCATTATGGGCAGCCGTCATTCATGTTAAATTAAAAACTTAGTCAGAACTGTGGTGCTATTCGGATTCTTTCCCACAGAACAGGCGACCAGTGCTCCAGTAGGCTACATAGTTTATTTGGTGCCACGATAGAAATGTAACTTCAACCAACACAAATAAACCTGAGATTAAGAAAATGGTTGTCTGGATTGGCGGAAACAAAAGCATTCCGAATACATGTGCTACATAGCTAGAAAATAATGCTACAATATGATATATCTTACAATACCTTCCTCAATGTGGCTGGCCGGATATGTACATTAGCTCCTGTCTCGTCTTCGGAGTGTTCTTCACTACTTGAACTGTCATCTGAAAGAAAATTGGTACTTTATGTGTCAAGTCAAGTGCCATTGACCTCGCAGAATTTTGAACTTAAATTGAACTAAATATTTCCCATACATTGACGACAGGAATTATCTCAATATGCTTCTTTGCATTAACTTTCAAAGTATAAAATACTATTTCAACAGCATGATACCTTGCGTTGGACATCGGCACAGATCCCTTGGAATAAAGACACAGTATCCATATTCCAAGGACTGGCCTGGATATGCAGAGATTGAAATTGCTTTGCCCAATTCACTACATCCTAAGAATGATGTCTAAGATTCATTATAGGGTACCTGGGAACTGATATTTTAACAATTGAGGATTTTACATATTCATGTCACAACTTGATTCCAAATAATTTCATACTAACCTTCATTGGGTGAAGGGCTATGAAGTTCTCTAGAATTCCTACTGGTTTCCTCTCTTCTTCCATTGCCGCTAGGTTTTCCATCAGACTCAGCAGGAAATTTCGACACTCCACTACGCATTGGATAAGAAAGAGAATGAAGAAGGTCGTTTTGCGAGTTAAAATTGATCATTTAGAATACTGTATCATGATGAAGTCTATGCTAGATTGGAATTTCATTTCAGACAATGAACGAGCAGTGGACTCTAGGCAAGGCGGGAATACACTGTTGTATACCATAATCATTTGGACCAAAGTCGGAAACTATTCAACTACAAGAGCATTGTGACATCAAAGTTTTGACTTACACCTACTTGTCGGCATAACTCTAACACAGTCAGTCATCAAGAGCAGCACTTCGATTTTTTTTCTTGGCTTGAAATATCGACATAGTACCTATACGCTTACCTCATGGCCTTATCTTACCCAAAACATAACTAATAACTTCATAATTTTGATTTTCATCGGCACCTGTTTAGTATCTTTTATTACTGGTAAAATGTTTATTACCGTTTTTCTCCATGGTAAAACATTGTAAAATTTTGTTGAACAGCTTCATGGTAAATCAAAAATATGTATGACATATATGTCGTATAGTATTCACTGTTTTTTTTTTTGAAAAGCTAAAATAGATACCTGTGTTATCCTAAGAGACGTTCGGCCTAGGTCTACCTTGCTCTGAATTACAGAGCTTCACATCAAACTTTTTTTAAAAATGACCTGAAATTTGAAACTTCAAAATGGGATTTCTCCTAGAGGGGTTACACATATTCCTTCAAATTTTAGCATAACACAGCATTGTCCTAGTACTTCCTAAAGAAGGCACTAGATTGAAAAAAGGGCTTCACAATATTGAGATTTTGCATTCCCCGTATCGGTGCATTTTTTCTCCTCCAAATCCACAATCTGCAGGGTAGAACTAAACTTATTGTTTTTTTTGTATATAGCATAGCGACATCTAGCGACTGTGAAAATTTCATGGTGATGGGGTAACCATATGAGAGTTAGGTTTTTGACTTGCTAGTCCCCTTAAGTAAAATTTTATTTACATGCTTTGCTCAATTATGACGGAAACTTGGTACAATTTGATGAATTTATGCACTACCCTTTTCAAGGAATGGAATGGCGACCCTCATTATCAATTACCAAACCTGCCTAAGTTTCATAATAGGCCTATTATTGTTTGTGAGGGATCGTGGACAATAAAAGGGCTTGCTAACAACAAAAAAATTTGAGAAGCCATGAGCTAAAGGGCGAATATTTCCAGTAGCCTGGAACCGTAAGAGAAATTAGAAAATGAAAGTGTTATTGAAACCATTCGCTTTCATTCAGCGATGTCTCTACTACATACGACCAAATGGTGTGAAATTAGATGATGATTAACTAGAGCACAACAAATATCGAGTGATCAATCTTGTACCTTCTATCTTTGTATCTCTTCTGTGTTCCTTGATAACGTCTGAATTCAACTTTAGGGTGATATAAGTTTCCAGTAGAATACGATTCGCCTTTATGGGGATATAGGTTTCCAGCAGAATACGAGTATTTCATTTTTTTCCGACTGATTCCACCTGAACAATATCATGAAATATTTATATATGTTCTATCAATATTTGCTTGGCAACATTTCATATTCCTGCCCAGCTAAATACAATAAAAACATCAAGCATGCAATTGACTGGTGGCTAAAAATAAATGCCTGATCATTTTTATTGAGTACGGTAGCTTCTAACAACACTTATAATATTGAAGCACTTTGCTGTTGCTACAGATTCAGTCGGCAATCTGCTGTAGGGTGATTGAGTAAAGTTAACGTGTCTAACTCAATTTTGGCCTACAGCCATCGCTAAAGATTCATTGCTAACTTGCTCACAGAAATTGATAGGCCCACTGTTAGCTCATAGGACCTCATAAACGTACTGCAGGCACATGAAGGCATTCGAATATCACACAAACACACTGCAAGGATATTACCCAGCTCGGAGGATTTTGAAATCTTTTAAACCTTATATTCAGAGTTGCAGTCCCTCCCCAGGGGGAAATACCTTATCTGTCTCTCAAACAAATATATAAGTTTAGTCACTGGCGATTAACGTGGTTGACAAATAAAATCCACAATATTTCATCGAATGAATCACTTCAATATAATAGGAATACAAACACACAATTTTATTTGATGTAAAAGTATGGCAAATAGAAACAAAAAATGAACAATATATAAGCCACAACGAACAAAACCGCATCATAACACTCGGCTTGCGGGTTGCTCAACCACAGCAGCCACAAAACCATCAATGTTTGTATGTTTCCACTGTAAAGAGCTTCTTGGAGGTACAGAACTTCAATATACAATTGAATAGTGTATTCATATTGAAATGAACCCGAATATTTTCAGCTGACACTCGTCAGGGGTAATTGTCGGCAACTAGTAGAGAATTGGAAAGAGTATTGCATATCAACAATCGTATCACAAAATATGACGTCACCAGTATGAAATCAGATCTTAAATAAGAGAACGTTCCATCTCCATGTACTATTTTAAGATGGTACACGAACTCCTTTTGTAGACTAAGCTTGAACTGATGTATTTTCATAAACGTAGTGAAAAGTTCTTCCTCAGAATGTTTGTATAACAATCAATTCTCGTTAGGCCTACTATTCACGGACAATATTTAAATGAAAACCATGTCCCCCCAAAGAAGCAAGATGCACTCGATGCAGTATAAATTCCAATATAGTAGGTTATCTGAGCCTGCGTATTACTCTTAACAGGCAGCTGAATTACCACACCAGTATTTCATGCTATCACTGTATAGCCTACTTTGTTGATGCACCTCGTAGAATTTATTACAAGCATGCTACAGGCACTCGCAGATCATAATTACTACATACTAACCAGGACTTCCACGACGTGGAGGAGATGTTTTGACACTTCTTGAGCTTTTTAACGGGAATGAATCTTCGCTGGAAGACATACCGGCAATAATTATATACAGCTGTCGTTGACATCCAAAGCTATGTACAATTTTTACAATGTTTCTGCGTGTCTTGAAACTGTGGGAATAATAAACATTAAACAAGAAGATATAATTTTAAAATACCCTGAACTGAAATAGTCAATTTCAATGTAATGAACTATATACGGAAGATCGTTATCTGCGCATAAGCACTACAATTGCTCAATCTAATTTATTGAGGACTGTAGATAGCGTAATTGTAGAGCGTTCCTCTTCTCGGTCGAAATCCTCGACAGTTTCAGACATAAGACTTAAAAATCATGATACATACAGATTCGGGTACATGTCATACTAGTAAACAAACGAACAACAGCGGAAGTCTCTAAGGCCACTATGGATATACTCAGATATTGCAGGTATCGCAGATATCGAAATTATACGCTTCTTGCACTGAATGTTATTTTATCAACGATACTATTTTCCGACATGGAAGGTTGTTAACCTCCATTGGTCGTACTTGCATTGTAACATACGAAGCATGTAGTAATCGCTACGCACGTTAGAAAATGACATATGCCAATACTTACACAGTATACAATCCGATAAGAGACAATGTCATCATATACTGCGTTTCCATGCTCGGCCGATGGGCCCATTTTCGAGAGATTCGGCCGACGAACGAGAGAATTTTGTTGCGCATTTACAGATTGCACACCCACGTCAGCCGACTCGTCGGCCATCGAGTGAATCCTTCGGCTTAGCCCATCGGCCATGCTTGCGCTGTGTTTTGGATTAGCGAATTGGTATTCGATACTTACAATACACTTTTCGTATCAAATTAACTATGGCTGCACTCCGGACGGATCTTGGACGCCTTGAAAAACCCGGAATTTTATTACGAATGCAATGGAATTTAGTAGTACCGGTGCTGCCTCGAATTACCCGTAGGCTACCGAAATCTTCGCGATCTTATCACATACGCTGCAGCCACAATTCGAGGGTTTGTGTTCTGGTGCATGGGTACCATACAAACTATACCGTTTTACCACAAACTAGGTGAACTTATTCACATTCCCCTTGTAAGCAAATCATCAACAGGACACTGGAAGTTCATGTCTGAATCATGACGACGAAACAGTAGTACCGGTAGACTACTGGACAAGTTACTATTCTGCGCTCGAAATTATTGGACCACGATATCCCATATCCATACCCCCCACCAA
>ATSW01030155.1:0-11015 GCA_000444245.1 Botryllus schlosseri
ATTACATTCATGAAGTAATCATCCCATGTCTGAATTCGTATCTGATTAGGTGAACTACTGCCATTTGAGACAGCACTTGTAAATAAATTCATAGCGAGTCTTTCCATTTGTGGTTTTCAATCGTTGACTGCAACAGTCTGGTGTTGGTGATCTTGATCAAAAATATATCAAATTTGGAAGGTGTGAAAATTCGTGTTCAGTACGCGAACCTTTATATCTGGGTAACTTTCGCAAACGAACCTCGATATGTGCAATAATGTGAGAAGTCCTGTGACATTGAGGAACTTTACAGTACTCTGAACATCTGCGATCAAAACCCGTTGAATTGCAACTTCCTATCATGTATTCCCACGACTGCAGTAAAAAGGAAATTCTATACAAATCTACGGTAAAATGTTTGTAGCCAAAAATATTACAATTCGGACAACATTACATTACATAACACACTACTCGAGTAGTATTATATTAGAATGAATAGCTTCCATCAACACTGTGCAATGTGCATACTTTGTCCGAAAACTGGCTTGAACAGCAGTTCTCAACCGGTTATCCGCAAAACCGCAAAATTTGCAAAGTCGTCGAAAACTACTATGTATTTGTTTTCAATTTGAGAAATTGCGAGGAAGTCTCGCTTCATAACTACTAAAACTTCAGGACTCACATAAACAGAATGGCCGCCACAGACCAAAAATTCTACTCTGCAAACTCATTTTAATTGCCAAATTGCCAATAGCCTACTGATACAAACATATTGCTGAATAGAGATGTTTATGTTCAGGGTTTCGGAAACAAAATTGTTTGCAAACATCATTTTCTCTTGCGATAGTATGATTTTAATTTCAGGAAATTTTGTTGCTGTTTATAACTAGCCTACAGTAAATATTTGTACAAGACAGATGACGGTTGCACGATAAGTCAGCTAACTTTGAACTAAAACTGGGGGGTCCGGGGGGTCCGGGGGGTCCGTGACGGTCCAAAGGGGTCCGCGATGACAAAAAGGTTGAGAACCACTGGGGTAGAACGAGCCCATATTTCCGTGCGGTTGTTGAGTTAACAATGCCCTATCAATCCGTACATGATATATGGGTCGATTGGTGCCTGGGTTTTGCTGAGCTCAAAATATTTTCTGAGCATATCTCTAAACTATCCTTGGATCAATCTCTAATTCAGCAACTAGGCAATATAAGATTATATGGATATGCATACTAGTATCAAAGCTTGTAAATGTGATATATGTGGGAAAGCATTTTCACTGAAGAGCAGTCTCAAGCTCCATATGGATATGCATGCTGGCATCAAAAATCATGAATGCGATATTTGTGGGAAAGGATTTACTCAGAAGAGTTATCTCAAGTTTCATATGGACATGCATGCTGGCGTCAAAAATCATAAATGTGATGTATGTGGTAAAGCATTTACTTGGAAGAAGACTCTCACACATCATATGGACATGCACGCTGGCATCAAATATCATAAATGTGATATATGTGGGATTGCATTTTCACTGAAGAGAAATCTACAGTGTCATACGGATATGCATGCTGGCATCAAGGCTCATAAATGTGATATATGTGGGAAAGCATTTAGTCAGAAGATTGATCTCAAACGTCATATGGATATGCATGCTGGCATCAAAGCTCATAAATGTGATATATGTGGGAAAGACTGTAGCCGGAAGATTGAGCTCGAACAACATATGAACATGCATACTGGCGTCAAAAATCATAAATGTGATGTATGTGGTAGAGCATTTACTTGGAAGAGTTCCCTCACACTTCATATGGACATGCATGCTAGCATCAAAATTCATGAATGTGCTATATGTGGGAAAGCATCTAGTCGTAAGAGTAATCTCAAGCGTCATATGGATATGCATGCTGGCATCAAAAATCATAAATGTGATATATGTGGGAAAGAATGTAGCCGGAAGATTGAGCTCGAACAACATATGAACATGCATACTGGCGTCAAAAATTATAAATGTGATGTATGTGGTAGAGCATTTACTTGGAAGAGTTCCCTCACACTTCATATGGACATGCATGCTAGCATCAAAATTCATGAATGTGCTATATGTGGGAAAGCATGTAGTCGTAAGAGTAATCTCAAGCGTCATATGGATATGCATGCTGGCATCAAAAATCATAAATGTGATATATGTGGGAAAGAATGTAGCCTGAAGATTGATCTCGAACGTCATATGAACATGCATACTGGCGTCAAAAATCATAAATGTGATCTATGTGGTAAAGCATTTACTTGGAAGAGTACTCTCACACTTCATATGGACATGCATGAAAGCATCAAAAATCATAAATGTGATATTTGTGGAAAAGTATTCAGTCGGAAGGGCCACCTCAAGCGGCACATGGATATGCATACTGGCATCAAAATCATGAATGTGATATAAATTTGAGGCCTATCAAAATGCAACTACAGTTTGCAGCAATATTATGTTTTGTCAACACGCTCTCTAATGTCGTCAAGACCATCTTTGTATAAAACATGGTCGAAGAAAATACAGCTTAGGGACTCGTGTTGTGGCATGTGCACTGAGCTACATATATTATGCCAGGGGCGGGCAACTTCTCCAGTCGGCGGGCCGGATATCGGAAAATTAAGTACTTGGCGGGCCGGATTGTCGAATCGATACATTATTCGCACAATTATCCACATATCATCCGCGTAAGCGGTGTCTGACAAAAAGCCTAGAAGTGGGCCATGCTATAAGTCGGCAGTTACGGAATGAAAATGACGAATATCGGCCTCGTGTAAATGTCCATAGTAGTCGACAATCACCATGAATACCACAAAAACCAAACTAAACAGGCGCCGTCCTGTCTGCTTCTATCTGATCAATCAACACACGGTGCAATCCTCAATGAAGATTTCAAGGCGTTCGATAACCTCGGTACCCCTAATTTACGAAGATATCAATTCATTAGGGTTGAATAGGTGACGAGATAGCGTCGTTGTTCAACTGTGTGGCCTGATTAATCTCGATATTGAATTCATGCGGTCCGCGTCCTCTGCGAAATTTTCCAAGTGGCCCGCGACCCGTTTTGAGTTGGCGACCCTTGGTATAAGCGGCGTCTTACTAGGGATACCATACGTCCTCTTTTAAGAGCATTTGTCCTGTTTTTTACTTTATTGGAAGTGTCCTCAGAGAACGCCCAAATGTCCAGTAAATTAGCACTTAAGTAAGGCTCCAGCGGCCATTTCGGGAGATGAGCTGGAAAGTTGACCTTTTGTTAGTCAACCGACTGGTATTTGTCATGTAATTATCATGTAATCATAATCATGTAAGTATCATTATAATATGAAAGGAAAAACTGTATTTTGGGCGCTGAGCGAGAAAGTTGATCTTTCTTTTCTTTAGTCAACCAACCACGAAGTGGGAAAAATTCAACATTTTTGAAGGATTTTCCTCCGGTTTTGCAAGTCTGAAAGTTTTGAAAAGTGTCCTCTTTTTAGATTTCCAAAATATGGTAACCTTGGGTCTTACAAAAAACCTAAAAGTGTGTCGTGCTACAATTTGGCGGTCACGGAGTGAAAAATAAGAATATCAGCCTGGTGTAAATGAGCATTGTAGTTGACATTAGGGTTGAGTACATCGTAAATGCCGATAATGTAAGTCTTCTCGCTTCGACGAACTTACGCGAAAGCTCCACTCTCGCACGCTGCGCATACACGTATATCATAACATACAGTCTCTAAAATTTCACGTAGTAAGAAAGTAGTGGGAAATCTCGGCAGACTGTGGCCGCGGGCCACATTATCATGTAAGACGGAAAACTCTCCGCGGGCCGGACAAAATCCCTTCCCGGTCCGGATCCGGCCCTTCGCGCCGTATGTTGCCCGCCGCTGCCTCAGGCGATGTAAAGAAGAGGTATGCACAGCGCAATGAATGAATAATAAAGTTATATATATATATATATATATTAAGTTGAATCAAGCTGAACTAAATAAATGTGTCACAGATATGAATTTGCCAAATGAATCTGCTCTTATTGTAGGTTCCAGATTGAAAGCCAAACATATAGCCTATATGGCATTGTTACCACTTTTGCTTGGTATATGTATCAAGATAGTGAATACACACTCTTCTTTGCCGGCGAACCCTCTTAAGTCTATATTGTGTCGATGTTCAAGGTCTCATAGAGACATTGGGAACCGTGAATTGTAGCCTCTTTATTTATGCGTCAAGCCTACAAGCTGTTTTTCCGCACAATACAAATCAATGTGCTTCTATCCTTGTAGCTGGTACAACTGGCATCCAGGGGTCTTGCGAGAATATGAAACTTTTGATTTCAAATTTGGAATGCAGTACTCAAACTACTGAAACGTGTAAAGTTTCTGTTGATTTCGAACTCATAAATATGGTACTGGTTTAACGGTCTAGATGTATCCTTGTTTTATGTGTGAATGGGACAGTAGAAATCATTGAATTTAACGTAAGTGGCCGATGGGGGAATGTCTTACACAAGGCTTTAAAATGCTTCAGAGCCCGCTCTTATCGACAGATCTAATGTTGTATTTCCGCCATCATGTATTAAACTGTATCTCATGAAAAAGTTCTCAAAGGCTCTGATCAAAGTGAGAGCACGTTCTAAATACATTCACGAAAGGTTTCCTCACTTGAGGTAATACAATTGAGCAGTGCTTTTCAACCTGTGTGACGGTTCGCACTTGTGCGAATGAAAAAAATGTCAGTGCGAATGACAAGCGCGGTGCGAATGGTGCGAATGAAAAATAAGGTTGAGTGCGAATGACAAGCGTGGTGCGAATAGTGCGAATCAAAAATCCCGATGAGTGCGAATGAAAATTGTTCATGTTTCTCACTTTTTCTGACGTGAAATAATTCAAACAAACCCAATATCAATTAGACCGTAACTTGTGTCATTTGGAAACAATTCTAAAAACTTATTGGTAGCTGGGCTTTTCTAGTTCACAAGTTGAGGAACGCTCCCGATGCGTGTATATTGCAAAGTCTGAGAGAATATTTCCGCGTGAGAGGGTTACGTCACTGCCTGGAATCGGTATCAGCTGTAAGAATGTAGGTAATAGCATAAAGACCGATGCCGGGGTTGACCTTTGGCATATTTGACTGCAGAATATTAGAATTTTAGCACATATTCATGCTGGTTGACAGCAGAATTTTGCGTTTCTTCAACTATAACAACTAGCTCATTAGATTTGTAACAGGTGTTTTTTACTCGTGTACCTAACAAAGTGTTAGAGGTTGTTAAAAAGAAAATTAGTGTAAGCACATTGGGGTCATACGCCCGATGAATCTTTATCTTGCATTACATCGAATTATTAAGTCACTGGACAGTTTATCTACAGACCATTGCAATAGCCTGTCTGTAATGTTAACTGCACCATTTATGCTTTGACACGCTTTCCTGTTCTTGGACTGATGATCTCAGGTCGAGTCTAAATCGGAAAGACATAGGCCTATAATTAATTGGTGATGCCACGAAGCTTGCTGATCCACGGGAAACGTTCGTATTCGCACCGCCTTTGTACTACAAACTTTGTAATATTCTGAACTCCATCGATTTAGCTTGAGCACCCTCTGCAGATCAAAATCAAATCCACCAAGACGTCTGTCTTACGATGTTCCTTCTGCAGCCTAATTTAAGCTTAATTCGACTGTTGAAACTTATTACTCGTTGTGTATAAGGATATTTGGGATAGTAAAGCCGCAGTGGTGGCTTTTGGGGTGGGCGAGGTGGGCGGTTGCCTGCCCCCCCTGGTCGACGGGCCCCCTCTTTGGTTTTAGCGCTTTTTTTTCAAGGGTTGTGGCGAATAGATGTGGAATTCCTTGTACCAATCAAGAAGATGATTCCGTTCAGACGAGTCAATCCTCAAATCTCCGCATTTGTTATTAAAGTCCCATATCATGACATTCATGAAGTCTCTGCATGCCTGTTAAGTTGGTGGGCGAAAGGGGGGTCTGGGGGTCAGAGCCCCCAGAAACTCAGATGACATACTTATAGGAGGGCCCCCGGAAGTATCACCCAGGGCCCCCCAATCGTAGGGCCACCTCTGAGTAAAGACAATGTCGCGTTATTTCAGTCAGTTTGCCAATGTTGTACGATTGCCCTGAGAGCAGGGTTACCATATTTTGGTAATCTGAAAAGAGGACACTTAGGCCGTAAATTTGACCTAAATTCTCAAAAAGAGGACAAAATCTCAAAAAAGAGGACAAAAGGACGTCCTCCGAGGACACTTTCAAAAAAGTCAAAAAAGAGGACAAATTCTCAAAAAGAGAACAAAATCTTAAAAAAAGAGGACAAAAGGACGTCCTCCGAGAACACTTTCAAAAAAGTCAAAAAAGAGGACAAATCCTCTTAAAAGAGGACGTATGGTAACCCTACCTAAGAGCCATCCCGCAGTTGGCAACTCGGACCAATATAACTGTGTGTTAATCATGAATCTTATCTAATTTATAGTTATTCAAGATGGTGTGAGTGTTGGCATTGACAACACAAGGATCCCGCAAGTTGTTCTTGAAAGATATGTGGATTTGTGTACTGCATAGATAAGAAGGGAATGAAGCCTAAGCCTATCCATAAATACCCGTCATCAATTACTCGGACTGTGTGGGTTTGTAGAGCAATACATTCCTGATCTTAACGCCCACCGTATCATTTAATCTGATATCATACCTCCGTACGGTGAAGCCTCTTTTCGAATGTTGTCAGAAAATGAATCAAAGGTGCTAGTCGCATCAGTAATGCTACGATTCAAGTGCAGTTTTACTATCTTTTGCGTTCTAAATGCAAACACATTCCCATCGCGATGACGTAACATGTAGACTTGGTGAAAAAGTGATATTGTTGCGATTGAATATTGTTTTTGGGTTCGCCCTAACTTCGAAGGAAATCATTGCGCGACACCCCTTGAAACAACAAACACCTTGAGAACAACGGGAGTGCTATATCTGTGATTTTTCGAGTGCAGTGATTTTAGTACTTGATTTATGATTGATCAATAATACGATACGCTCAATGGAAAATGATGAAGCTCTGTACCTCCAAGAAGCTCTTCGAATACAAAAGTAATAAGTTTCTTCATTTTCATTTTGTGTAACAAATTCTGGCTGGCTGGTGCGAATGAAATTTAAAAAAAAAAAAAGTGCGAACGGAGATCAAAAAGGTTGAAAAGCACTGCAATAGAGGGTGTATTTGCTGGACCTCAAATCAGAACACTCACCAAAACCCCATAATTCTTATTAGGAAGGTGGATTTTGAAAAAAATACATGACTCTCTTTGATTGAAGTTGCATATAAATTTCTTGGAAATGCTAAGGATCCTGATTATCCGGAGGGTTTTAATTCAAGATAATCAAACCTCAAATCTAATTAAGTAAGCTGAGAGCTTTGTAGGATGAATTTCGTGTCATATAAGGACCTAAAAGGGCATAAACGCCCTTAATACAGCCGTATTTGAGTACAAATTTTCATTCGATTTTCGCGAAAAATTGTGACGTGATGAGTGAATTCTGACGGCAAATTCGGAATCAGCATCGTCAAATTAGGTAACCTCAATTAATCGTTGTAGAAAATCAAAAAAAGTTGAAAAATGTCGACCAGTGTTATCATTTGCATCAGACAGATGACGATTGCACGATAATAAAGTTATATATATATTAGGGTTGTCCAAAATTTGGAAAATCTCAAAAAGTCTCCGTGATTGTGTCTCATTTTATAGATTATTGATAAAAAACAACAATTAGCCTGAAAGAAGCTTACAGGAAAGCCGTTAAGATTTCGGTCAAAGCGTTTGAAAGTAGCTGCTCAAGAATGGGCGTGCCACAGACCATAGAACGGCAAGAAGACTAGTAATCAAATAACCACGGCTCTTGATTGGCTAATCGGCTATGTTTCAATGACCACGGCAGCAGCAGCTTGCTGATCAGGTGTTCAAGAAGTCTGCTACCGGCAGGGATTCTGAGTGCGCATTGTTAGTAGTTTGGCAGGTGATGATTCAAGATTAATTCAGGACATGTTGAGGTACGAAATACATGATGAAGAAACAACACCTGCTTCACAGAAGCTTTTACAGCATGACAGCTTCATTGTGAAGGAAACGGCTGAAGCCTACATGTCGTGTTTTCATTGAGAGAAAGCAAAGGCGCTTATGCAAGTGTTGAGCGAATTCACCCTTTCAGTACGGATCCACCATCAGTGAATACAAATATATAAAGCTGCAAACTTAGCCTAGCGGGCGGTAGACTCGCAATATACTCAAGTAATAATATTATTGACATAGTATTTTTATAAACTTTGAAAATTTTACCCGCTTGGCGCGGCTAGCGCACTCGTTCGTCAATTGCATGTGCCCCTTTAGCCGAAAAGCTTGGCCATTCCTGGTCCATATAGATTACCAATCTACCCATAGGCAGTGTTGGGATGACTCGAGTCATGACTTGACTCGAGTCACCTTTTTCGTGTGACTTGACTTGACTCGAGTCACTTTGCGAAAATGACGTGACTTGACTTGACTGGGCTCTTCAAAAATGTGGATAGACTCGTGACTCGGAGCAAAATTTACGAGTCAATTTCAAGTCATCAGGCAAACGGCTTTGATTAAATCACTGTATATCTTGTGCATGTTCGGATTATTCACGATACGCCGATGTCATTTATGAGAGAAACCAGTCATTCACTGATTTCACGTTTCACTGATCCTCCATTGTTATATCACAAATAAATTGACCGCAAACGAAATGATCACGGCTTGCGTTGTCGTAGCAGTAAAATAATCTAATAGCAACGTATCGCTGTTTGTGGGACGGCTCTGTTTTATATTGTACAGCGCTCACCTTTATCAACCTTCTTGTATGATTTAAATCGGACGAATATAGTTTATGCGTTTATATTTTCACGGATGTGCAGATGGTTAGTGCATTGTACGATATCAATTTCTTTCAACTTCTCGAGGCTTCGTATTCGATCCTCTATTTTGGATGATAATAAGAGCTTATAGCATGTTGCTCATTGTCAAACTCAACTGACGTCGCAGGCCAGATTCAAATATTCAGATCACTCGCGGGCCTCACCAGTCAAATGATTCCAAAATATTTCCAACTCGCCTTAACTCAATATATGCAACTATGCACTTTTTCGCATTATAGGAATTGACTGTCAATGTCCGCGATTTGCTTCTGACGATGACTAGAAATCGCAACTCCGCTGAAGGGTGGTTATCATGTGGCCTATGAACACACTCGACATTTGCCATCTTGGGAATATTTATTAGTAGTATTTCTTACTACACATTCCAGAAATGTGCTGGATAAAATACACGCAACCTATACTCACAATTGCTTCGCGGGCCGAACGAAATCATTTGGCGGGCCGTATACTTGAGACCCCTGATGTAGCTATGCAGTTAGTGACGTATTTTATTAGCAGTTTTACGTGTGCGTGAGCGGTACAACGCATTTGTGCATGTATATTTAACTATATATTCGTTATTTGATACAAGATAAATGGCCAGTTAATCTCTCTTTAACACAGCTAGCAAAATGTAATGACTTTGAATGATCACTCATACTTCGAAAATTCAATTTGACTTGAATTGTGACTTGACTCGTGACTTGACTTGACTTGACTCGAGTCACCTCTAAAAAACGAGTGACTTGACTTGACTCGAGTCACTTTCGAAAATCGATTGACTTGACTTGACTCGAGTCAAAATGTGCAATGACTCGAGATGACTCGTGACTCGAAGGTAGTGACTTGATCCCAACACTGCCCATAGGTTAGTTATCTATAGTAATCTAGAGTCTGTCAGCCGTGAGTAATATCCGATGTATCAGCGAAGACATAGGTGCCGCCGTGACGGCTTGTGATGTCATAATGAATACTTGTCAATTGTCGTAAACATCATAGTTGCACTAGAACGCACTTTACTCTCTGCCATTGCTGTGCACAGCATTAAAATTCAGGCCTGCTGTTCAATTGTGATAAATCAGCAGGTGTGGTTGTTGCATATATAATAGCATCTTATGAAATACGTCGGAGCCGGAGCTACTCCTCAAATAACGGGCTCCAGCTCCGGCTCCGGCTGACTTTCATGTAGAGCTCCGGTGAAAATGCACGGCTCCGGGGCTCCGGCTCCGGGCTATGGCTCCGGTTCCAAAGCCCTGATTATAACACCTTTGGTTGAACTTCATGGCATTTCAACTGCGGGCCACTCTATGCATGGCGCGGGCAGCATATAAAATCAACACTAATCGAGCATGCACCTTGGAAATCTCAAAAGTTTTACCCGCTTTGTTACAAAAGTTTTTTCGAAATATCCAGCTTTCTGAAGTCAGCGAATGATGCTTATTCAACCAATCAATGAAATTGATATCGTTGTCTGATGTAAAAAGTCTAAGCAAGCGTACAAGGTCCATCTCGATTTCATATGTTTATTGCAGGGCATGGTATGGTATGGAAGTATGGTATGGTATGGAACGATATTTTGGTATGTAATATGGAAGAATGCAAGTATGGTATGGAATGGAAGATTTTAATCTATGGTATGGAACGACATTTCCATACTTCCATACTTTGATGTTTTATACATTTTATTGTGATCTGTGCAAGCTTCATGAAGCGTACGTTGATCGATGCTCACGGAATACGATCGGTTTTGTCCTTTTGTTATGTGTGAACGTGAACGCTGCGCGTGTACAAATACGTGCTTGTGCAACGGTTTCAGGAGCACTTGGAATGATATGATTTTGTGATGCAATAATGCCAACATTAATGTTGATCTCCGAGCCTAGTCTATCATGTGACGCAATAATTGGTAATGTGCAGGCCGTGTTATTTTTGGCATTTCAGGAGCCAGATGCCAAAACTGCCAAAAATAAAAATTTGAAAATGCCCAAAATAACTAATTTTTGGCATATGCCAAAAATAACACGGCCTGCTAATAGTGTATTTCGTTCATGGTGTTGTGTTAACAGGACCGCATTACAAGCGAGAAGAGCGCGTGTGAAGGGCTGAGAC
>ATSW01030207.1:0-10789 GCA_000444245.1 Botryllus schlosseri
AACTGTGACAACAGTCCTGTATTCAGCGCAGGCCAACAGCGAAATGTAAGCGCCTGGCGACTAAAAAAGTAAAATAATTTTAAGTGGTGAGCACTTGATATGTGACTATGTAAGAGGATGATCAACCTTAGCAGTTGATCTTATAAATAACAATGATTACCCTGTACGGCTTGACTAAAATCTAAATTTCCAGACAATATTGATTTCATCGAACAAGGTCAATCAATTTTAAGACTCTTGGAGGCACAAAACTTCAATTTACAATTGAATACTATATTCATATTGAAAACAACCTGAATATTTACGGCTGACACTCGTCAGGGGTAAGTGTCTGCAACTAGTAGAGAATTGGTAAATGCTTTGTACATCACCAATCGTATAACCAAATATGACATAACTGCATGTAATTTTGTATAATCGAGGCAAGCAGATAGCATAAGCTCAATGTACAATCTATTTTATCTAATATCCACCTCAATTTTAACGAGCATATCCCGATTTTGCGGTTTAAGGACAGCCCAACATTTTTTTACAGGTTTCATGCCATCCGACCTTCTGGTATTACCCACAAGTTTTCTCAATGGTCAAAACCTGCGGTGTAAACGGCCGTTGGACTCCCGAAGTACAATGTACGTCGGTCAACTGTCCTCTGCCAGTCCACAACAGGGTTGACTTCGAGATGCTGGAAGGTTATTCGGACATTTCCGGACACAGTGTGGGTTCGGTACTGAGAACGGGCTGTAAGGCAGGTAGGGTTGAGATTGTGATGCTTATGACGGCAGAGTTTCAGCTTTTTCAAATTTGATTAGAATTAGGATCATTGCTACACAGTTTTACCAAATTTGTCTAGAATTTGAATGATGGCAACACAGTTTTTTCTAAATTATATTAGAATTAGAATGATAGCAACACAGTTTTTTCTAAATTATATTAGAATTAGAATGGTAGCTACAGTTTTTTTCTCTAAATTAGATTACAATTAGTATGATAGCTACAGTTTTTTTCTAAATTGCATTACAATCAGAATGACAGCTATACAGTTTTTTTACAAGTCAGATTAGATGTAGAATGATAGCTACACATTTTTTTGTGCAAATTAGATTACAATTAGAATAATAGCTACACACTTTTTTATAAATTAGATTACAATTAGAATGATAGCTGTACACTTTTTTCCAAATTATGTTAAAATTATAATTATAGCAATAGTTTTTTTTTCAAATTAGCTTAGAATTACAATGATAGCTACACAGTTTTTTTTTCTAAATTACATTAGAATTAGTATGATAGCTACAGTTTTATTTAAATAGATTACAATGCAAATGGCAGCTACGCATTTTTTTTACAAATTAGATTACAATTTGAATAATAGCTACAGTTTTTTACGAATTAGATTATAACTTGAATGATACCTACACAGCTCATTGTAGATTATTCAAAATTGTATGCCAGTGATGTCATGTTTTGTGATACGATTGTTGCTATACAATGTTCTTTCCAATTCTCTACTAGTTGCTGACGATTAGCCTACCCCTGACGAGTGTCAGCCGAAAATATTCCTCTTTATTTCAACATGAATATACTATTCAACTGTAAATTGAAATCCTGTACCTCCAAGAGTCTATTTGAATAACAGGCTACAATCCGCAAACTACAATTAGTTCCATCCGATGCCTGTCGAGCGGGAATTGGGATCCGAGCCCCAGCAGCGTACTTTGCAAACCAAAATCGTGCACTGCGTTTGCTACCAACCCAGATAATGGCAAGGTAATGTGTTGCGTTAATATCTACGGTTGGGTGCTTTCTCTTGACAGCGCGACTCTGAGAAAACTGATTAGTCCAGCCTCTAATTCTTAATATTTGCGCCATGACGCTAATTCATTATTTTACTCACTTAATTTCTACTGATTTGTATGTGCTATGTTTGTTTTTTTTTCGTTTGAATTTTTTCCATTTCGAATGAGACTTGTGAAATCGTCTTTCTCTCCACGATTCTATTGACTGAATTCGAACTCGTAGATCGCAGGATCGAATCTCTTCAACACAACGTCAAGACTGCAATGCGACCTAGGGTACATGATTTCACCAGGTGTCACTGTGATTTCATCGCTATGTCTGGCCGACCAATCGTGGACAGTCGATTTGCAACTGTACTCGGTAAGTACCAGGCCAGAAGCATGGCGGGGTAAACTTATCGCCGATTTGGATTTGAGATTGTTATAAAACCCAACTTTTAATATATAGGTGGATTTCTCAGTTTTTTTCAAACTATTTTAGAATTAGAGTTACTGAATTTACGAACACTCAGATATTGAATTACATTCCAAAGTAAAAATAAATACAAGATCAAGTTCAGCACAATACAGATATACTATAGCATTTTCAGTAAAATAAGAAATTAGACTACAATTAAAATGAAAGCAGACGAAAATTGTAAAAACGCTAATCTTATTATGATTTCAGTGCCGTCCACTGGTGTGCGTCCCGGATTATACGAACGTGGACCCTGATTTGCAGATTGTTACGCTTGCGAGCAATTATTCGTATGGAGAAGTGCTGAAGGTGGTTTGTGAATATGTGAGTAATTTTCCATGCATTTATTGCCTTTGTTAATTCCGCTGTAGACCCACGGTCAATGACACGAGTGTCGACAAAATGTATCCAAAAAGATGAATTTTATATGTTTTGTGCGATCTCTGATCAAATTTCTGTAAGATTCATAACTACCGATAGTTTGTTATTACCAAACTGCTTCCAGTAATCTCTTTTTGGACTATACACATTCTACGACAATGCCTCTACGTTGGAAATGTGCCAAAATTGGTGTGCAACGTTTTTTAGGTAACCAGACAATTTTATCATGTAGCCGGTAAAATTTGAATAAAAAAATTTTTGAACAACCCTAAAGCGCACATACAGAATTTCTTTGATATAACTTGACCTTCTCGCTATACATGCTCAGGGTTTCAAATTTGACGATGGACGGACTGCCGGGTCAACTCTGTGTACCGCCGATGCCACTTTCAATCCACCTATTAAAGACTTTGCCTGTCTCAGTATTCAATGTCCGATCCCGGAAGATCTTGGAAGCGTGCGTTTGGATTTTGAGTCACGTGAAGTAGGATCCAGGTCAGTGTTTGGAAGAAATGATCGCTGGCTGTGTCAGTTATAAAAAATAGCCCTACAGACCAGTGGTTATCATCTTTTTCCACCGGTGAAACTTGAAAATAAGTGCCGTGGACCGGCAAGCCTTCAATGCTAATCAAAATTCACTCAATGTATGTATGCAGCTAAAAATGAAATGTTGGAATCTTTATTTAACGCTGCCTTTAGATAACAGACGTCTGATATGTCGTTCTTTTGAATTTTCAGCAAGAAGAACTGCTGTTCAAATCACTATCCTTTAAAATAAATGCCAGTTTGCCGTTTGTTGGCCTCCATTTTACTGCTAAATGTAGCGAAACTGTAGCGTACTGTCAAAATATAACGAAATTGGTTTTAATGTGTCTGTGTAGCTTTCGCATATATTGACTGTTCAGTAGGGCCGTTCCAAAATAATTTTTTACCAGATTCCAGGGATTCGCTCATTAATTTGTTAGGATGCCTATAAAAGTGCTGCACATCAAATTTGGCTTGATTTTAACTGGTAGATGTGAACGCACAAGAATTTGAAAATTTTGAAATTAGTATTAAAAAAATTGTCAAATTTTACTGTCAAACACATGAAATTGTTAAGTTGTCTAAAAGAACGATGCTTGACAATTTTTGGTCACTTCCAACCGAAGCAAAATTATTGCAAGAATCCAAGAATTAGGCCTATGCATCAAAAACTCAAATAACTTCGCTTCCACAGGTTGGAATTTTGTCAAATTTGTTTCGCATCATTTTTGTAGACAACTCAACAATTTTATGGGGTTGGCTGTGAAATTTGGAATTTTTTTATAATAATTTCATTTAACAGTTGGAACCGAGCCAAAGTTGGTGTGCAGCGATTTTTTTAGGCTAACCTAACAATTTAATCAGTGAATCCCCGGAATCCGGGAAAAAAGGTTATTTCGGAACAATCCTACTGTTTGTAAACGATTTGTAAGTTACTTTCAAATAGTTTTGCACAACACTTGCAGCATTGAGAGGCACGCTAATTCCAATGCAGACCATCAAATTCTATATTACGACGCCATGCTGAAATATATGTTTCAAATTTCGAAATCGATTCAAAATTTCGTGTTTCATTCTCTAATTAATGGAAAATCGTGCAACTTCTTGCCTTTTGGAATTGAGATATAAAAGTCTGATATATTTGTGGGACCGGCAGAAAACTTGCCCCGGATCGGCGGTTGAGAACCACTTTCACAGCTGGTCCGGCTATCATGGAGCTTAGAGCTCCACAATCTTTTCTCCATGTAATTCAACAAATTCAGCTTTCCCTTCCTATGCAGTTTGACAGTCCGATGCATGCCGTTCCATTGGATCGCGATATTTTCGCAGCAGAAGTGGATCTTGACGCAGGCCAGGGAGATGGGGGGCGAGTGTAGCAAGTATGGAACTTGGTCGTTTGACGAGGAGAATTTCAAGTGTTTGCGTATCCAGGAATTGCCGAGTCAAAGTCCGAAAAGCCAACCGTATCAGGTGCGGTAGGCGTTTTATTAGTGGGATGCCTTGTCTGGTTTACGGTAAAGTCAAATGGGGTGGTTTTATTCATATTTTTGAAGTAGATTTGATAAAGTCTCAAAGTTTTTGCGAATTTCACTTTAAATTTTTATGTGCTGCGGTTGTTTGCCCTTACGATACGTTTTAGGTCACTCCGAAAACTCTTCAAATCTGGTTAACGGCCAATTTTGTGAACGCTTTTTGTGGACCTTGACTTAAAGGAGTAGTATACAAACTAACAATCTAGTTACTTTCAGTAGTTGAAATTCTGGTTCTAGTCGCGAATTCCGAAAAGTGAGTAGTTCTGGTTCTATTTACGCATTCTGAATATCTACTACCGTAATTTTCCAAGTATAGTACGCCCCCATGTATAATACGCACCCTCAAAATGGCGAGCAAATTCTGGGAAAAGCTTGTACCCATGTATAGTACGTACCCTGCATTCACAGTACATGAATAGCTGTGTTTTAGTACGCGATGTTGTTCTGTTTTGCGATCTCACGGTCGAACAATCATGGCATAACCATCGCTAATCATTATGCAATTGACGACATTGTCTCTAAACAATAGTACAGAGCAGCCAAAGCCTGCGAGGCTGGCGTCGCGATAGTTCGGGCCAGCGACACGACGTCTTGCGCACTAGGCCTATTACAGATGCAATTGCTAATCATTATACAAGTAACGGTATTGCCTCTATACGATAGTAGATAGCAGCCAAAGCCTGCGACGCGACATCTTGCGCACGAGGTCAGATGCGATTGCTCAGGCCAACGGTTATGTCGTGCCTGCTGGAGGTGCGACTGATTACTCAAGTGATTATATTTTGCGCACATGGCCTGTCGATGAATTAGGCGAGGATTGCCGCGCGCGCGCTCAGCAATCAATGAATGACCTAATTTCGCTCGCCTGCAAACGGCAAACCAACTCAGCAGGAGATTGCGTGCTGTACAGACGACTCTCGGTAATTGGCAACACGCTTTTTTCTAATTGGTAGCGCGTTACACTGATAATACGAATTACTGGGCCGATGGCTGAAAGTGATGCGCGATTGGAAACAAACATGAAGAAAGGCGTGATTTCAAGTTTTTATCGAGGGAGATTTTTTCAAGCGTGTTGTTCCCATGTATAATACGCACCCCCCGATCGTGAAAATTTTGCGGATGATACATGGAAAATTACGGTACTTCTAGTTCTAGTTGCGAATTCTGAAAATTGAGTAGCTCTGGTTCTAGTTTTTTTTTCAAATTTGCAACTACAGCTAGAAATAGAACTACTGACTTTTCAAAATGTACAACTAGAACTAGAACTACTCAAAAAATAGTCAAATAGTTGACCGTCAACTAACTAAATGGGTAGATTTTACAAGTCTGCATGGACCGCTTGGAACAGCCCACTGACCCCAGTTTGAGAACCTATGTCTTAACAGATCACGCACGTGCCCATATCGACGTCGAATTGGATAGCGCCAGAAGAAGACTTTGTCATGATATCATTTGAAAAAGAAATAGCACAGTCAGACGCGGAAGATATATTGATCGGAGACTTGGCCAGCGGCAGGGCAGGCTTATTTCAAAACGACACTAGCTCAGACGCCTCTAACGGTACAGGCGGCTACAATGTCACTGTGGAATGCGAGTGGCCGGCGTTTAACCAAGTTGGCGAATTCGTGAATTGTACGTTACCAGACAAGCAAACGGTGTCTAGGAAAGCTTCAGACGTTGAAAACTCAGTGGAGATGAGTGATAGGCAAAGTGTCAGTGAGGATTCTGATGCTACTATAGAAAGTGAGTTTCAATTTATCGTGTGTTTACAGCTGTATGCATTGTGTGTATCAGGGTGATTTTATTGATTTAAAATGTTTTAGTAAGGCTACATGAGAATGCAGAAGAAAAGGAACTGCTTTTTAGGGTACCTGAGTGTTTGGATTCTGAATTAAGTGTACCAATATCGCTTATGACATTACAACAGTGTGAAAAATGTGGAAATTCAAATTTATTATGAACATTTTATGTTACTACAAAGAATATATTGCCAGTTTGTTACATCACATTAACAATAATTTTGTATTTTTCGACCATAGTGTGGTATGGTGTTTCATTACACATTGCTGCTGCTCTGAGTTGATCCATCCTTAAAAGATATGTCATTTCCACAGGGTTTGCTGTACTAAAACAAATTAAAAAATGCTTTTACAATCATCCGGAAGAGTTCATTATAGATGGCGGGTTCGATGTTTATATTTTCCAAAATGAATACAAACTTTCATCATAACTCTTGACGAATGTGCTCTTTGCCCCTTGCTATAATCCATCTGGCAAATAAGATTAGAAAAATTTGATATGTGTTGGACTTCGCAGATTGATAAACAATTCAATTCAATCCACTTGTCTCTGCACTGCCAATGTAATGTTAATAGTTGATTAGTTTCAGAATAAATGTATTCAACTCTGTGTGTTACAGCTGCTTCCAGGAGAATGTCCTACCCGTCAGACTTGGTGTCATCCAACCTCACATTTCTGTGGGACGGTGACAGTCGCTCCGTATGGGCACCGGACATGGACGACAAAGATCCAAAAGTAAAGGCTATGATTTTTTAAGCAAAATACTACTTTAGAGCGTTTCAGTATTCGGTTTCAAATCGATTTCGGAAAGCTGTAACTTTTTAAACGTAATCTCTAATTCTAGCGTTTTAGGATTATGTTTCAACTCAGTTCAGAAACCCATATATTTTTAAACAAAATCCTAATTTCTAGCGTTTTGGTGTACAGTTTCAAATCGATTTCGCAAAGCTTGACTTTTAAAGAAAATCCTGGATCCTAACAATTGTCTATTCAATTTCAAATCAATTTCGGAAAGCTGTAATTTTATATACAAAAAACTATTTTCTAGCATTCCTATATTCAATTTCAAATCAATTACGAAAAGCTTTTACTTTTTAGACAAAGTCCTAATTGCTAACAGTTTCAAATCAATTTCGGCAAGCTTCAATTTTGTAAACAAAAAACTAATTTCCAGCGTTTCAGTTTCAAATCAATTTTGTAAAGCTGTAACTGTTTAAACAAAATATTAATTACTAGCATTTTTCTATTCAGTATCAATTCAATTTCGGAGATCTGTAACTTTTTAAAGAAATTCCTAATTTCTAGCGTTTCAGTATTCAGTTTCAACTCAACGAAAAGCTGTAAATTTTTTAACAAAACCCAATTTCGAACGTTGCTCTATCTAGTTTCAAATCCATTTCGGAAAGCCATACGTCGTGGAAGAAATTTTGCTGATGGGCGATTTCGACGGTTCGGCGTACATCACTTTTTCAACCTCCGACGGTTCTTTGCCTTTGAAAGAGTACGGTCCGATTTCACTGGAACCAGAGGTTTGGTGTTGAAAAAAATTTTGTACCGTTTTCCTATGATGGTTGAAAAATTTTCCGAAGGTGGTCAACGAAGTCATCGTTAATGCTCAAGGTTTATTGTCTTTATTGTTAATAATTATCAGAACAAAGGTCTATTGCATTACAAGCTAATCAACTTCGCAACAGAAGCTGATTGATTGGTTTTCTAAACAACGATAAGATATTCACAATATTAAATTAATTGTGAAGAGTTATGTACATTGTGTTGCTGCTACTACTCAGAGTTGTAACCAAGTCACGAGTCAATCTCACTTTTATCGTTTAGACTCGAGTCAAGTCAAGTCATTTTCAATTCACCACTGAGTCAATTCTGAGTCCAAGTCAATGAGTAGAGGTACGAGTCCGATTTAGAGTGTTATGACATTAGCCCAAGTCATTGTGTTGACTGTTCAGTTTCGAGTTAAAGTCTTGTTACACCCACTTTTTAAAACTCATTTCAAATTTTGAAATTTAAATATTCTTAAAATCGAACCAGTTTCTAATTTAGAAACTTGATTCTGTCGAATTCTGATTCTCAGATTGCCAAAATTTTGATCAAAATGGCGACTAGCCGATTCAAGCTAATCTACTTTTTGATGTTCTCAGCAATCCCAATTGCCATCTCAAGAAATCGGCATCGCACGTCACGAGACTTTGGCCGATTACGGGAGATTGCTCATTTTATCGGGGTTCGATTCCTATCCGACCACTATTTTGGAGATCTCCTTCACGAAACCCCCGTATATCCGAGAATTCGGATTGAACACCGATGTCGCCAAAGCCATAGTGGTAAGGAAATGGTGATACTCTTTTTGAGTCTGGTGCAATTTCTTATCCTTGCCGAGAAGTGTTCCCCGTGATCACCACCGACCAGTGATCCAAGTGAATATGTCTAGATTTTTAGTGTTTCACGTGATCATCTACTGTGGTCTCCATGAAACTCGATAGAAGCATAACCACATATAAGCCTATAATAATCCAGGTTATGATATGGGCAGGGGTTCTCAGGGGGCCACGATAAAAGGCTTCAATAATGAACTGTAACTAGGGCAATTTTTTTTTGCCAAAAAAACGGGAGGTTTTGACCTAAAGAATAAAAATTTTGACTCTTCGACCAAAAAAAAATGAATTTTGACCTCACGTATGCAAATAAGGTGTTTTCGCACATAATGTTAAAATTGTACTACTTATCTTCATTTTTGGGTGGAACTGTCTGTCCTTACGCAATAGTTTATCTTGAAAACACGTTTTTGACTTGAAAGCTGACAAATTTTTGCGTGGAAAAGTACTATTTTAACAAAATCTTGCCCTATGAAGAATTCCAGTAGTTACATCACGTAATATGTCTAGAGGCAATGGTGTCTTCATCACGGTTATCGATCATGCGCTTCTTGATATAAGAACCATGCAGTGCCCAAGAAGTCTTGCTTCAGTTTTAGTTCTTAAATTTAGTTGTAATGATAGACAGTGGTAAAGTGGGCATTTTTACTGATAGACTGAGACATAAATTAAGGGTTGATGAGACAGGGACTGCTGCACTCATTACCTGTCTTCATTGGTTTCGTTTCATTCGTCGGTATTTGAACAAATACATTTTTGTTTAATTCAGGGTAGCCAGGGTCTTTTAGAGCCACAGTCTAGGGGCCATGACTCAGAAAAGGTTCAGAACCGCTGGGCTGCAGTATCATAGGGTTAGGGTTATGAATGATCTCCTATGTACGTAAATATTTCATGTTCACGGGGAGCACAGACTGTGGTGGTCGTGGGAACACTTCTCAATGCGGTTTGATATTTCTGTTTTACGACAGGTCGCGGCAGGAAATATACCAACAGATTACTTGGCCTTGCCAATCTCGCTGATTCTGGTGCTGCTGATAGCCGCGATTTTGGGCGATATATTTTCCACTGAAGTATGTGGAAATTCACCATCACGCACGCTTTTGTGTAAGATCATGTCTTTTCAGACGTATCAGCTGACTTGGCGTTCCAGCGGGTTTACGTTGCAGTACAGATCGAAAACACTACCCAGGTTTTTAGAATACTGTTTGATTTTTACAGTGCGGCGAGCTTACTCTAGTACAGTGGTTCCCAACCTTTTTCGTCTCGTGCCCCCCTTGGCCGATATTTGAGCTAAAATTCCCCCCTATGAAAAAATTGCCTGTGACTAAAATTGTGCTTTTTAACGCGCAACCATGTGTTGACTGAGCGAATAATGGCCAAACATATTCAGATACCGTATGTCCGAACTATGGCGAATGCGCACTAAACTTTGGTAAGGTACAGTCAAATTTGATCTGTTTTTGACCAATCGGGTAGCCGCTGACGAAAAATAAATCATTAAGTCCGCTTGCTATGGACTTGAGTTGAATCGGGGAATTTGGTACGGTAAGTTTTTCACGTTAGCTCGTAAGTTGGCCTATAAAGTTGAACAAATTTCACTAGCGGCCTTGTGCTGAATTCGGCTTGACATTTTCCTGCTTAGTAGCAATTTGGTCGAGAGGCTGTCGCAGACCCAACGAAATCGTCTCGTGAGCCTCACTTATCATGGGGTGTAATAGCTACAGAAGGCATTTAAACATATACCATACCTATAGCTTGAAATCCGCCAAAGAAACATACAATTGTAAAGAACTAATTACTACTTAACAGTTCTATACCATAAATATATGAAAACCTTTTGAATCCAGTGTATCTTACTTCTTCCGATACAATGCCAAAGCCAGATTCCCCCCTAAAAATTTCAGAATTCCC
>ATSW01030226.1:0-10820 GCA_000444245.1 Botryllus schlosseri
GAGACTGTGAAATTTAGAAACTGTTTACTCTGAGCATAACAACAACAATTTAACGATCACAAAATTTAAGGAAAGTTCAGATCTTCGTCGTGCTTCGCGCGAAATAAATATGGAGTGACAAGTATGTGTTCACGGCAGTATCGGGCATTACAATTTAGGTATCGGGCTGCGTAGCTCCTTTCATACCGCATTGCCTCCCATATGACACGTTTCATCAAAGTCAATATGGCTCAAAATGTTTGGAGCTATCTGGCCTCTAGCTATCTCACCGTAATCTAGCATTCTAGCCGCACGGGGTTTGTTCGAATATGAAAAAAGGGGTACTTCAAATTTAAGCGTCAGAACGTTGAGCGTCCACCACCGTTGAAACTGCCCGGAAAAATACATGAAGTCCTTGCTCTTTTAAAAATTATAGTTGTATTCCTTTTTGTGCACGGTATCATTACAGAGAGATCTGCAGATTAATCTCAGTTCTTCTGTCCGGAGCACATGCACGTTAAAGATTAAAACAAAGTTCACTAAGTTATCTTAGGCCCAGTTGCACTGCTGCCCTTTTCTTCTCCAAGTAAAATTAAATGCAAAAGGCATGTTTATGATCTACCATATTCTTGGTTAGCATACAATATTCGCGGCTCCAGAACTCTGACTTAGGACCGAAGAATGAATTCGACCTGGAATATATCGCCATGCATCATTTTTACGGTCTGCTGTCTACAATCCCCTTCGGGTCGCTATGAATCGATCAAAGCAAGACAACTCACCCCATCCGATGAAAATGAACGTTCTGTAGTACTTCTTGCCGGAAAACGCAGCTAAGATTATCAAACAGTTTAAATGAAGTGCTTCGACAAGAACCCAGTAATAGTTGGCAGCCGTGAAGTAATAAAAGAGCGTCATCATGAACTTGCAGCCCACCTAGATGGAAACAGAAGACTGAACGTGAGAGGAGACACGCGTTACTGAATTTAACTATATCACTGATTGTATTTGAACAATCTTAGTGAATAAACGAGTAGGGCTAAGATTCGATTATACCAGTTCAATCCAAATCGACTACCAATTGCACTGAGTGAGTGATTTTTATTCAAATATGGATGTTATTCGTTCCTTGCCACCAAGGCTTTTGATATCTCAAGATTGTAGCACAACATCTCGAACGTGTAACCCAAGCTAAGTTACGTATGTTAGAGGAAAGGACATTTCCGGGAAATATTGGTCGGATGGCAGCATTGTCACTAAGTACGGTATCGTAGGCATGGCCAAAATCAAGATATCTCTGATGTAGAGAAACTCGCATTATTTTCTATTTGGTTGGCATAAAAGTGTCACATAGTCAACGTTTCAAAGTAGCTCGTATTGGTATAAAGCAGCATTTAATAGTAATCGAACGCTGGACTCGATTCGATTCGATTCCCCGCACTCCATTTTGAATGTCACAAGATCAATTTCATAGCCCAAATTTAATCAGGAACGAAGCTATAATTCCCGTCAGTAAGATTACAATTATATTTATTTTTATATTTCATAAAACTATTACACGATGAAACTGTTTGTGTCGTAATTTCGATCACATATAAGACTGAGACAATCGTTAGAATTTGCTGGTTTCTGCAGAGCCGACAATCCGCTGGAAACGCTATGTGTCCATATGCTGAAACTCTTGACAAGAATATAGTCATTCACGAGTTGCGCCTAATGTCACTGAAACAGTGTCGGGATCGAATCACCACCTTCGAATCACACGTCATATCGAATCCTTGTACACATTGTATCGAGTCTCGTCCATTTTTGAGATCCAGTCACGAGTGATCTCGAGTCAGAGCAAATTCTGACTCAAGTCAAGTCAAGTCTGGTCTGTCGATTTTCGATGGTGATTCGAGTCGCGTCACGAGTGAAGTCACAATTCAAGTCTTGTTTAATTTTTGAATTACGGGACATGATTCAAAGACAGTGAATATTTCCAGCTGTTCAGACACTGACAGAGTGGCGAAATTCATTCTGAACCGTGGTATGAACATAGAGGTAAATATATGCAAAATAGCGTTGCATCGCTCGCGCATAGCACTATTAAATTACGTAAGTAGGCCAAACTGCATAGCGTCAATCTATGATCATTATCACATCCATGAGATACAATATAGGCCTGATCCACTTGGTAATGCGTAATGTAAACGTATAAACTAATTCGTTCGATTTAATCTTAAATCATTCGCGAGAGTTGTCAAGGCGAGCACCGTGAGCGGTATCTACAAAACAGATACATTGCTACTAGATACTTCGCTACTGGTTAATGACAACTATATCACTTTGTTTGCGATCAATTCATTATGATACACCAATAATGGAGGCTTGGTAAAGCGCACATTATTGAAACTAGCAATCCAAACATAGTACAAGATACAGAAAATGATTCGACACCAATTACCTGATGACCTGAAATTGACTAGCAAATTTCGCTCCGAGTCTCGTGTCCATCTACATTTTCGAAGCGCCGAGTCAAGTCTAGTCAAGTCAAGTCCTTTTTGCAAACTGACTCGAGTCAAGTCAAGTCATCCGAAAAAATTGTCTCGAGTCTGTGTCTTACATTTGCCCACAGCAACATTATTCAGCAACATTGTTTAGTGGTAAATGACCATATACGTGTCGAAACGCCATGAAATCAAAGCACCACGATCGGAATAATTTCATTCTTCCTTACTCGGTAACTTTGGTTTTGCTGATCTTGAAACTTGAATACCAACTCGTCCACGGAAAGATGGGATTTCGCCAAACTGTAATCCAGGATACCGGAATCAAAGATCAGTACTTTGTTCGTGATGAAGACAAATGTGGCTCGCAGCATGAACGACGCAAATAAATGCAAGTGAATGTAGTTTCTTGTACAGTGAAGAGTTCTGTGTAAAATAAATAAATACAGTCAACTGCACTTAAATCAGACACTGGATAACCGCTTTATAGGCAAAAATGGCCGGGAACAGAACAAAAGTTCAAATTGAACACAAAAAACAGTTAATTCGGACACAGTATCGCATTTTCCATCGTTTGCTTATGACGAAATAAGCATTATCTCGTTCGTTTCAACGCAAGATGAGTGATTATAGTTCAGGGGTGCGCAACCTGCGGTCGTGGAAGGGAATTTGTGCGGCCGTACATTCTTAATTTAATTACTATGCGTTAGCGGCCGTCGATATGCAAATTAAGTTACGAATTCCCTCCGGAATTTACGTGAGATTCTCATTAGGGCTGCGCAAAATCGAGTACTTTCAGTTGCGAGTAGGGCTGGGCGCAATGATTCGAGTACTCGAATACGAATCGAGTATTAATTTTAATGATTCGAGTCGAGTAGCAAAAGACGATTTTTTCGAGTACTGAAAATATACGCTCCTCGCCACTGAGTGTTAATTTACTAACGAGAATTATAGTTTTGGTACTATTTTCACTGAGCAAGCCTTGAAACATTGATTGGCCTTGTCGCAGCATACCAGACAGTACAAAGCTACGAACCTTCCCGGAAATAACACATCTCCGAAGTCACGATCAACCCGCACAACATTGTCAAGAAGTGCAATGAAATCGGTATGGCCGAAAAAATACAGAAGTATATTTAATGTGATGGATAACAGTAATTATGTTCTTTGTGGTGGCATAAAAGGTACATATTTGAACTCCGACAGAGTACATTCAATTGTGACGTCATAATGAGTGATACTCGATTACTCGACTCGACGCGAAGCATATTACGTGATTCCGGATCGAATCACTGAAATTTTGCCCTGCCCTACTTGCGAGGAGCGTATAATTTCAGTACTGTGATTTTGATTGCTGCGTCATACTTGCCTACCTAGAACTACCAAGTGGCCTTTTTGACGCATGATGAATTTTTCGCGATTAAATGCATTCATGGGTGCGAAAAATCAGCACAAACGGCATCAGAAACCATTGTTTATTGCGCTCACAGCTACTTGTAATATTTTAGACACACTTTAGTGCGACACTTATGACAAATCGCCGTTTTTTTTGGTGTGACATATCAGTGTTGTTCTGGTGCACATTTGGTATTTTAGCGCGTTCTTTAAAAAATTGTGTCTTCTCTGAAGTAAACAGTTACCTCCGGTTGAAGTGGGCTCAATATATATGTGTACAACTTCGATCTCTACACTTGCATCTCGCCGTTACGCTTATCGACGAGATGCTAGTTTTGAAAAGTGTGGCTACATGAAAATGATAGTGGTATGTGATACTGCTACTAATAATGACGGGAGCCATTCGTGAATCTGAAAAACTTTCGCCCTTGGCGCGACCATAACTAATCCCAGTGACTCTACAAGTCTACATAACATTTCTACTCGCGATTTCGGTGCGCATAATAGGCCGATGTGAAAAGTAGAATGGTCCGGAGTTCACTGGAAATGGACCTGGACACTGGACAGTCTAGTATAGGTATTTTGCGTCTAGTTTGTTCATTACGGCTATGCCCTGGAATGCGGTCATCGCAAGTAATGGAAGTAATCGAATTGCGGCCGTGATTAGCAAAAAGGTTGTCCACCTCTGTATTCAAACAAAGGTGACCCATTCAGTAACAATCGACAATGAGCTCATATAAGGCCGTGCCAACAATATTGTTACTTTTAATTCGACAAAATTGAGTCCATCTTCTAGAACAGAATGATGCAGAAAAGGGGATTGTTCGGCTACTGCTGTGGAAGTAACTGCGGCCAATAAAAGTGAAATATGCCCTACACATATCCTCATTAGTGAACCTACTATGACCAGAAAATGTTAGGAACAATTCTTGTACAAAGCAATATACCGTAGGTTTGCACAATATGTTGCCTATTATGTCCTTATTCGATCAAACGGAGACTCCCGCTAACAATATTTGTTTTGTGTGAAGGAGATATATAGAGAGATGTCTGGTATAACGAACCGTTTTGAACTACTGCTTGACTATCAGTAAAGGAGTAACTCGACAGACAAATTGTACGTGAAAAACTGTTAATTCGGCCAATTCTACGTTTAATTCGCACCGTTCGTTTCCGACACAATAACAGTCCTTTATTCGCTTTAACAAAAGATGGGTGATTAAAGTGAAGCAACGACGAATCATGCTGTACCAATCGCCAATTAGGCCTATTCATACAACGCCGTGCCAGCTTCATTTGTCGCTTTTACGTCGACACCATTGCGCCCATCTTGTAGGCAGAGCCCTGTATTTTTGTGATACAGCATGGAGCGGCCAATTTATTGTCTCTCGATTTCTTGCTTTCGATGTTGGTACCTCAAATTACACTTATGCTCATAATTCGCGACCCATACTTTAAGAAGCCTCGCCTCAAATGGAGAATAATTTGCATTGCAGTAACTTGTTGTAGATGGTAGTCTGTAATGATGGTATTTACTACTATCTTCATATCTCGTGCCATTAGATACGTTGTTATTACGAAATTATGATGACTGTTGAAAGAAGGAAAGCAGAAAGTCAACATGCTGGTTCAGTGTATGCCACTATGCCTGTCACTACAACCGCTTTCCAACCAGACTTTTGATAACGTAATAACAATATTTAACAAACAATAATTTTACTACGGCTGGTGCAAGACAAAGTTATTATAAAAGCTACGACTAGTGCTGCGTTGCAAGTCAATCAATATTTTGAAAATGTGTCGCAACAATAAAAGTTAGAAAGTCCCATGTAATTAAATTTCCCATTATTGTAGTTGAATTATCCAACGTAATAAAAATTAAGAAGTATAAGCTGTTTTCATCCGCACTGTGTTTGTAATCTGCGCTGCAATATATTTTTATTCGCTCAAGTAGCCTACGTACCATACCACCGGTTGAAAAGCAATATGCTCTGAGGCATAGACGCATTACCCATACCGACGTCAGATTACTGATCTGAATCGTGATGATAAAATGTTGAGAAAGAGCGAGATAAATATTTACATAGCATAAAATAAGGTATTTTTATAGGGCCAACTAGAATTGTTTTCGGATGTTCATGCTAGGAAGAGCAATGGCGTGATCCAGTGATTCATAAAGTGGACGTTAGCGTCCCTGGTGGCGTTCGCGAGCTTGAAGGGGGTTCTAGTCATGAAATGGGCGATTGGGGAGCGCTGGCTATAAAATTGGGCGGTATGGGGTGCTGAGAGCAAATGGGGCAGGTATAGGTTTAGAAGCCAACTGCAGTGACGTTTTGATCGTTACACGAATTCCGCGTGTAATGAAACCATTAGGTCACAATATTGTATTTCATGATACCTTTCTTTGCATTATAAAGGAGTTGGTATATTAGGTTTCCCCACGACTTCTAGATAAATTTCAAATCATGACTACTGCGTGATTGACTTGCCGACATCTTATCTATCCCCAAGGAGCTATAAACGAACGAGGGCAAAATTTTGGATTTACTTTAGCAGCTTTTGCATCACTGCGAATTTACTTTAAAGATGGTATCCGTCGTATTTTCCGCTTACTCCCGGAGTTCATGTGAATAGGCGCAAAACGCAAATATTATAATGCGTCTGTTCAATAAAGGTTTTATTTCGGGCTATAAGCAGGTGACATCTATAAAGCACTCACCGAAAATACGCCAAAATGAAAGTTGCGAATATCAAAGCCAGAAATGTGCAGGCGCATCCGACTGTGTACAGCAGCACAAGCCTTTTGAAATTTGACTGCAAAATATCAAGGAGATGTGTTGAACAATGCGCCAGGAATAACGCAAGGTTGAATATTTGTAGTAGTGATATGAAAAAATATGCTTTACGGATATTGTATTCACCAGAGTTGGGTGTATTGTTATTATTTGACGACATTGTCAAACTATAGGCCAGTCGTTCTCAATCTTGTTGTCTTCGCGTACCCCTTTTGACAGTCACGGACCCCCGCGTACCCCCAGCGACCACAAAATTGAGAAACAAATTTTCAGTGAACACTGAACATAGAACGTCCACCATAGTCAGTTTTGTCGACCAGTCTATTTATTGTTTTTCTGTAATAGCGGTTATGCATAGCCTATCACACCAGAAAACAGATTTTTACAAACAAATATTATACAAAACCTCAACAAAATATCTCTAAACAACAATATATTTGTATTAGTAGGTTATCGGCAATTTGGAAATGAGTTTGCACAATAGAACATTTCATCTCAGACAGCCATGCTGTTTATGCGTTTTATGAAGTTTAAAAGAATGACGCGTCTATGGGTTGGTGTGATTAAAAAGAGTTAGCAATGTTTCTTGTTTACCACTGTTTCGAATAATTACGTGGGATGAATATTCTAATTGTACTTTTTTACTCTAAATTCCTGATTGCCTAATAGTAACACAGCCACCCATAAGCTTGCGTTAACTACGTAATTCATTGCTTCCAATTTATAAATTATTAGAAATTAATACTCCGCCGAATATAGTACAAACGTTTGACTGCGGTAACTGACCGCCTAGGTCATTGGAGTATTTGGTTTTATTACGGCAAGCATCCCTTTGTTGGACGAGGGGGGATGCGAAGCCCTAGCGGTACAACCAATACTGTCCAATCTCTGTCTCGTACACCCAAGAAGAGTATGGCTGCCAGCCCTTCATATTCCGACCCCGGGGATGCGGCCTTTAGTTCATGGCTGTTCCCTCCAGGCACACGCATGGTGGCGGAGGGATCAGTGGCCGCAGACGCCCCCTCTAAAGCCTGCTTGTGCCAACTGTTTGAACCCCTAACAGATGAAACATTGAAAGGGAAAGGAAAACAGAAGCAACCTTATGGGCGCTTTGAGTCCGAGGATTCAAAGTTCCCTATTACGGGCGTTTGTGGCACATAGTGCTGTGGTGTAATGCCACAGGGCTGTCACAAGCGTCACGGGGGGAGGTTTACTGCGGTTCCTCCAGACCCCTAAAAAAAAGCATCGCCTTCCTGGACGCTGGACGGTGCGAAACCCTAGTGGTCCAACGTAAATACTATCCAATCACTGTATCATGAACCAGTGTTGGGATCAAGTCACTATCTTAGAGTCACGAGTCATTTCGAGTCATTGCACATTTTGACACGAGTCAAGTCAAGTCAATCGATTTTCGAAGGTGACTCGAGTCAAGTCGAGTCAAGTCAAGTCAAGTCAAGTCACGAGCAATGTTCCCTCTAATTTCTGACGAGCCTGCGCACACTCACCAATCACTGCGCAGACCCTTGAAAAACAATGAGTAACGACTAAAAAAAAGGTCATCACTTCGGATTTTTTGTGCGCAACTAAGATTTTCTATGCGCAGAGAACGCGAAAGCACTGCGCATTTGGGCACGTGCGCAGCTTAGAGGGAACATTGGTCACGCGTCAAGTCACAATTCAAGTCATATTGCCTTTTCGAGGTCTGAGGCGTGATTACGTCACTGTATTTTGCTAGCTGTCTGAAATGCAGATTGAGTGGTCATTGATTTTGAACTATTGAACGAATATAGAGTTACATATATACGCAAGTAAGGCGCGATATCGCTCACGTATATGTAGAACTAATAAACTACGTAATTGCACACTGCACAGCCTCAGTTTATAGTAACCAGTCAAAATAAAGAATAGAGAAACGAATTAGTAAGATGCAATACATTACCATTTTGCAAATTGATATGATACAATTCGACCCTTCGCAAACGGTTGACTATATAAACTATTTTCGAATTCAATTTCAATAAAACACGAGGTTTGGTTAAGATAAGAACACAGAACAGAAATAGACATTTTGCTATTAAACTACTTTACTAAAGTCTAGTTTACGACAACGTAGGCTGTAAGGTTCGATCACTTCGTTTGCGATCAATATATTTGTGAGAGATCAATGGAGGCTCAGTAAGACGCACGATCATTGAATGATTGGTCGCTCTCAAGGGTTACACCAGCGTTACGCGAACAATCCAAACATATGCCAGATACAGTGATTTTTATCGACACTGATTACTTGATGACTTGAAATTGACTCGTGAATTTTGCTCCGAGTCACGAGTCGATCCACATTTCTGATACGCCGAGTCAAGTCAAGTCAAGTAATTTTAGCAAAGTGACTCGAGTCAAGTCAAGTCATACGAAAAAGTGACTCGAGTCAAGTCATGATTCGAGTCATCCCAACACTGTCATGAACCCAGGAAGAGTATGGCCGTCACGCCTTTATATTCCGACACCGGGGATGCGGCCCGTAATTCAAGGCTGTTTTTCCCAGACACAAGTAAGGCGGCGATAAGGGTAAGTGGCCGCAGACGCCCCCTTTTCAAAACTCACTTGTGTCAGCCGCATGTACCTTCAGCTGAGACGGAAAAATGAAGGAAAAATGCGAGCAACCGAGACGGGAAATGTGTGTCCCATGACACAGAAGACCCAATACGGGGGGAGGTTTACTGCGGTTCCTCCGGACCCCTTAAGAAAATATGAAAATTAAAAAAAAGTTTGACTTAGCTCGCCAACGTTTTTCCTGTCTTTCATTCTCAGAAAATAGTTGCCTATCCGTGACGTAGGGGTTCTCAAGTCAATAAAGGTTAAGAACCGTACAGAACTGGATTTCATTCTCCTAGTTAACACATTAATTTTTATTTGATCGGATATATCGGACATTAAATCGACATTCAAAAGAAAAGGGGCTTCGAGTTTGAAATGGGAGAGATTCCGACCTCAGGAAGCATCTCAATTTACCCAACACCACGACACGTGTTTTCTAGTTGTTCGGGATCTATTATTATTTTCAAATGTGCAACTAGAACTAGAACTAGAACTATACTCAATTTTCTAAACCCGCAACTAGAACTACAACTACTCAAAAAACAGTTAGTTAGTTGACCATCAACTAACTAACTATCTAGTTTGTACAAGTCATAATGTATCCAGATGGATGTGTATGAGAAAGAGTCTGGTGATGTCCGTTTTCGCTCATATTTGTAAGATGTCCAAAGCCTGACTCCCGGAATGGAATGTAGGTCAAACAAGGCAATCAAACTGTTTAGGTATCGCACATTTTTATTTCTGTCGGTTGATAGCAGTGTTGAGCATTTGGCGATGTCATGAACGTTGTGTCTATAGGCAGGTCGTTTTATTCTTGGCATTTCGACAACCAAATGCCAAAACTACCTAACATAAAAAATTTAGGATGCCAAAAATAAGGCATTTTGTAAATATAGATTTTTATGAAAGTTTTAGATAGAAATGTTAACAAATATTGGAATGAGTCTGCATTAAGCGACAAAACAAGTGCGTAGAATCCACCAACCCTTCGGAAGGCCGCGTTCTACCGTCCAAGAGATCTATGTAATGCGAATGAAAATCTTAGGATCGAGACCAAAAAGTCGAGTATTTAAATCTGGATTTCAGATGTACTTTTGATTGATCAACCCGGTTGGTCAATGATATCTAGCAATTGGGGATGTAGCTCAATGACTAGGCATTTTCATGTTTTCACCGCTCGTGCATTTTGTTACCCCATGTAGCTGAGACGCGCGGCCCATGCTGCATTTAGGTCAATGCGTATACCTAATTCCATTGACTTTCCATTTGGTAATGAAAATGTCAGCATATGCTGCAATCACTGATAGACTGTGTCCCATTGGAAAATAGGGATACAGTTTCGTCGTGGAACAATCGAACATACACACTTACACCGCGCAAATTGTCTCAGTCGAAAAGAAGTAACCCCCATCAATGCATACCATACACAGGCCTGCAAACATTCAGTCCTTTACTGTTGTTGTGTTTGCCAGCTGGATATTTTTCTTTGTTACATTGAATATTAAAGCCACTCGTGATTTCTAACTATTGGTTAGCGAGAGAAGGGCTGTGATTCAAACGTGTCAGT
>ATSW01030275.1:0-10588 GCA_000444245.1 Botryllus schlosseri
TTAAATTAGGTAACCTAACAATTTTATCAAGTAGCCAGTACGATTTGAGAAAAAAAGTCATTTTTGAAGACCCCTAGATGCATTTCACGCTGAATTCGGGGATCATGGCTACTTTTACAGGGTAGTGAACTTTATACGTAGTTGCGATGCTAATATTGCTAACCAACGACATCGTTGTATTTGCTGATGCAGTAAAACGACTGAACTGTATAAACCTGTGTCTCTTAGCTAACTAAGGAATAGTAGCCCCTTATATCAATTCCATGTCGCATTCGATTTTGACATGCACAATTCGTTCGATGATCGCAAAGCTGGCTATGCACCGTATAGCAACGGTAACTGTTAACTAAATACGTAGTCTGAATTTCACACTTTCACAGGAAGGAGCCGATTCCGTAAACATAGGAGCATATGGCTCTTAGCAAACGCCCACGTAGCTATAAACCGACTCCAAACTTTACCAAGAGTGATAGAATCCACCGGTCGTTTGGCAAATAGCTTTTCCCCGGTGAAGAGATTTGTAATAATACTTACCAAAATTGCATACTGTCGCGCATATTCGATTGGTGATTTAGTATAGCTAATTATAACCGAGTGTTTCCTGTGCAGTACACTGACAAATCAAAGTGACGTGACGTGACGTTGTATGCGAATATACTTGAATTTGCTCAAGTATGAGACCAGATGCGCAATGCGCATGAATCAACAATTCAACATCGTAATCTCTTGTCGAGCACGATGCTGAAGAATGCGATGCAACCGACCCATAAACGCAGAGGCAGCTGGGCGTGGTGACATAGCCCAGTTTACGAAATAAACACAGCCGAGTTTTTTGGATGCCGAAATCTTGGCGTATTCGTGTTACATAACAACTTCTCTCTACTTGCTCGTGAAGTGTGGTCTAGAGAAAGAGGTCGGCGGGTTTGTTTGTTACTGTTCGCAGATCCCTGTACGTGAGAGTGAGTTATCAATCATCAATTTAGATTACAGATAGTAATCGACCGTTTCGCAACGGGCAGGCGTTGTCCGATGCCTGCTATTTCATTGGATGCTCGGACACTACAAAGCGAAAATCTGAAACGAAGCAGGAATCGAATAACTTGAAGTTTTCGGAGAATTCGCTGTGTCCTTCGTTGAATTTGTACGCTAATTTCGATGGATCGCGATTTAAATTCCCACTTCACAAGCAGATCCATTACGCTCATGTTGACCTAATTAATCCAACTATGATCGCTTCGGAAAGCTGTAATTCGAGGCTTAGCGGGAAAACAATCTCGAACTAAGTCGGAGATATTGAGACTTCACACCACGTGTTCGATATGTCTAAATTCAAGTTACAATCGTAAGGATAAGTGGGCGTGATTCATTCAACAGTGTTTTTTGTAATTATAACACGACTGATATGACTCTCATCAAAAAGAATGCCCAGGTCGAACGTAAACAAAAACTATATCCGATATGGACGTCGTGACGTCACCTGCCACGGTTTGAATGTTTCATCGGAACATCTATTCTATACTATATGTATACTTGACGAATCAAACTCTATTCCGTCAAAGGGCAGACGCCAATAAAATTTATATTCTAGTCCTGAGCATATATATTGATTATATTTGGATTGGAACATCTATATCGGTTGTATTCCAACATATAGAAATGGAATTAATTTTAGTCGAATATGAAGTATAAAACGAAAATATTCTGGCTCTCCTTTAGGCGAATGACGAGCAATAGCATATTATTGGTGAGGAATATGTTTGAATCAGGAATTCCGATAAAAAGAAATGCACTAGAAATATTTTGACCAAGGCTTACTGCCATTGACGTATCAGAACAGCACGTTTGCTGGATGAAATGCATGAAATGAACTATGCTTATTAGCAACCAGTTTATTGGCCTTTATTCCAAACTACTGTTCGATTTCGCATTCCAGCCGTGCAAATACCGCATCGGGGACATGCATTCGTAGTTGCTTCATTGCTCTACGTCTGCACCTTGGCCCCAGCAGCATTCTTGCACAGCGTGACGAATATATGGCTTGTTGCGATTGGGTAAATAACTAGGCGCGTACGCGAGCGCTATATCCTGCTAATGGACCACAAAGGGCCCCATTACTTCGTGAGCTGGAGATACAGGAAACCTAGTGCCAGACCTTTTCAACGATGCGCATCAAGAATTTAAATCCGGATACCAGATCAGTTTTATCAACAGGTCTGATGTCAAGAAAACGTTTACATCGCATAGTTTTAAGTCAGGCCTTGAACGTGCAGTAATCACGAACGATTGGAAACAAATATTTATGAAAACCGATATGCTTTAAAATATATTTTAAACGTTTCAGCAAATAATTTTAGCAGATACGTCACTATGGGTATGTGACGCCATTGTAGCAAAATCCCGTCCTATCAAATTCTCTTTCCGGCCACGCCTATTCTGCACGTAAAATAGCCATCCATAACGAGAATCATCCATCTTCTACAGCAGGGGTTTCCAACTCAAATGTGCTCGCGGGCCAATTTCCTGTTTTTTGATGGCGCCGTAGGCCGCAGCACCGATAATAGGGATATTCAATGTATTTCGAAGTAGGCTTTGTTTGCCGGGACCTTAAAGACTGTCATTCCACACACATCGTGAAACTGTGATTTACTATATTATGAATTCACGCCTGGCACGAGAAAAATCACTTTTTTAAATAATTGAATGAAATTGTTGTTGTATACTTGTCATAGTTTTTTCCAAATAGTTGTTTATAGACACCATGCGAACGTACAAATGCACCATGACATCGTTAAAAGCCGTCGCCTTTTAATTTTGCAGCTAGCGGACATTTTACGTGCCACAATTACAGGTAGAATATTTTCGAGTTTAACAAAGATTGATCCGATAGCAGAGCATTGGAGCATCACAGCCTAATCTGCGTCTCGGGCATACTACTGATGTTAACTAGGCTACTGATCATTTCATTACTAAAATCAGTTAGATTTGCCTTCGAACAGATTAATAACAACTTGAATATAATGATTAATGTGTCATCGTAATAAAAATGTCCAATCGCCGAATCCATTAGTGTTACAGCTGTGGAGCGTACCACTACCCTATACTCGACGCCTTTAATTGTCCATAATAACATGGATAAAGACACCAAAGATGACGCAGGATGGTACTAACTATACATCAAGGGGGCAACAGAATGTCAATGGTTGCTCTACCGACCTGCTTAGAGAGCTAAATACGCTACGCATTGCAAGATACGACTTTTTGTTATATTACTATTCCCCATATACCAGTATGATAGTTTGTTGCATCCACGGTTGTACCAAGTCACGGCGTCCTGAGTCACAAGTCATTCTCTGATTGTAACGTTTGACCCGACTCAACTCGAGTCATTTTTATTTTATCACCCATTCAGTCCCGGTTCCAGTAATTTTACAAAAGGTCACGTGCAAGTCACACTCACAATTTTCAGTCACGAACCATCAACGGGTCATGTTCTACCACAGAAACAGGTAATGTGACCTTTCACCGCATGGTAACTTTTCAAAGTGATGTGATAGTGAAGTTTGATGAGTACAGTTTCAGGTTTTGGCGTATAGTTTTAGAGCGAATTTTACGTTCTCTAATAAACCATAAAAGATATGTGGCAGTTAAATATTGTGCAATACTTGAAAATTCAAAAATACCGATGCGGGCCGCACAAAATGAGATCGCGCCCCGCGTGTTTGAGACCCCTGTTCTACAGAAACACCGATGAAATGTTTAAAATAGTATACAACGAATGTTGAATACGGTACTCTGTGATGATACTCAAATTTTGCAAGAGACGCTCATAGGTAAAGCAGATGCGGCGTGACAGATGATGATCTGATAAAACGACATCGATGTCAAGGATCAAATTTCATCCCATATATATATGGCTTTGAGGCACGAAAAGGTTGCGAATCGTTATTACTACACCGTAACTATTGCGAGTGACGAAAGGGAGCCTACAGATACATCTCCAATACTTGGTAGGGATTCTGTTGTATACTTCAGTCGTACTCACACCAGCCACCCAGTGCTGTTGCAGCCGTGGAACGTACCATTACCAGTATCTGTAATCTCACTTTATAATTAATAGCCATACTATAGTCGCGTAACGCCGTCTTGGCACCGGAATTGGAGTCGTTATGTGTTTTCACAATCAACGAAATGACTTCACAATGTCCGTTATCGAAAAATAGTGACAAGACAGGGCACGACCATCTGTCACTGACCACGGCCAACCGAGGTTATCCTCTATTAAAGGTAGGCCTATAATGCGGCACTAGACGGTGGGCGCCTTTAAGACGCTCTCCTGCAAAATCTAGAATATTTCGACAAATTTCCAGTCGTCGGCAATTCCACGGACGCGATTAGTCGACGTTATGCCTGTTATTTTAGCGACGAATGAACGTCGAAAATAAATTGCATTCCAATACAATTGTACAGGCGTACTAACTATAACGTCGAACCGAAACATCATGATACATCGCTAGAGCCATGTATCATGGAACTGTTTACGATATAAAATAAGTACTTTGCGACTTCCGCTCGGGCTATACAGGAAATAAGGAAAATGTTTTGCTCGGACTGCCGAGTCACTTTCAAGTCATCATCAAGGTTTCTGGATCTTGTAATCAACGTTATGGATAATATGGATAAGCCAATTTCGCCAATATGCCGCAAGCGCCATGTCCAGCATGAAGGAGAGCTAATCTGGAATTCGCTGTAAAGTGGATTTGACTTTGTTGATGACTAAAATCCTTGATTGCGTAGTGCTACAACATACATAACAACAAGGTTGTTGACAAAAACATCATGAAATAGGTTATGTGACTCCTGCTGATTCGAAAAGCACGACAACGACCCAAACGAGATATCGAGAGGCGCAGAAAACAAATTTTTGGTGTCATCCATCGAAAGTGGTTCGGTGCATTCTCAAATATTAGGCTTGAGATATTATGTATCAGTATATATTATAGGTGTATTTGTTTAGGGCTCATACAGTAAGCACAGGCACATTCATGAAAATTTGAAATTTATCCTTGGAGATAGTTCATGCTCGCTGTCTCTAATTAGTAATTACTATATTCGTTGTGGTAGTGGTTTATCCCAATAAGGGCTGGGAAAAATCGAGTACCTGAGTGATTCGATTCTGAATCACGTATTATGCTTCGAGTCGAGTATTCGAGTATCACTCATTATGACGTCATAACAGAATGCAATATGTCAAATTTCAAATATGTACATTTTCTGCCACCACAAAGAATATAATGCCTGTTATCCATCACATTTAAGAAACTTTGGTATTTTTTAGACCATACCGATTTCATTGCACTTTGTGACAATGTTGTGGGATGATCACGACTTCGGATATATGTTATTTTCAGTAACGTTGGTAGCTTTGTACTATATGTTTCGTATGCTGTGATACGGCGAATCAAGGTTTCAAGGCTTCTACGGTGGAGAAGAGTATCGACACTATAATTGTCGTTGATGAATTAAGTTTCGGTGGCGAGGATCGTATAATTTCAGTATACTCGAAAAATCGTATTTTACTGCTCGACTCGAATCAATAAATTTATTTCTAGATTCAGATTCGAGTACTCGAATCATTGTGTTCAATCCTAATCCCAATATGTTGGAAGCGCCCGAGAAACGCAAATTAGAACAATTAGGGCAAGTTTTTGTTGTAATCAAATCCGTGGAAAGTTGCACTTATCATTCACAAAAGCTGCAGCAAAAAGTTACAGTTAATTTTCACAAAAGCTGCAGTAATAAGTTGCAGTTAATTTTCACAGAATTTGCACTGAAATGTTGCATTTATGGACAAATTCCTTGAAATTATTAGGGTATGAGATACTCGAATCGTTCCGTATCCAAGGCACTGTAACAAAACTCAATGTTGGCGACTTCAACAGAATCAATAGCCTGAAAAAATTAACCCAGTGAAAATATAATTTCAGCCTAAATGTACGTCAAATCAGAAATGACCTCAAATTTAAACAACAGTGAAATAATCAAGCGATCTATATACAATACAGTGCCAAATGCTTCTAGTAAAAATTTAGTTGCATACAAAATTGAAAATAACTTGCAAAAAGTTGCATGAAAAATCGAAAAGAGTTGGAAAAAGCTGCATGAAATAATGAATAAAAGTTGCAAAAATTTGCAATATAAGATTCCTCCAAACAGCTTAAAACATCATACTACATAACTTCTGAATATTTAGGAAGCTGTCAGGAGTTGTAAAAATAAGTTGCAAAAGTTGCAAAAACTTGCCCAAATTATTATGCATGCCAATTGCCATGTCAACCCACGCATTTCTTAGTTTTACTGCCGCCAAAGTGTATGGGTACATGTCCGACTCTGGAACAGAATCGTGATGTCATTGATTGAGACTTAGCCTTATTCTATCGGCTCCATGTTGGCACCTTTGGTACGTGGGCCAATCAATGTCCACAGGATTCTAGAGTATGAAGGCACTTTGCCTGAAGTCGACAGATAAGGAAGCACCAACAAAGTATTGAGCCTGATGTAAAATGTCGTGGCACCGTCTTTCCCAACTTCCAGTCTTATATTTTCATACAATATTGAATTTGATGCATCCAGATGACATCACTATGAGTCCTCTACTGCTAACATCACCTAACCCGTAGGCGGGCTCGAGCGACAGGCGGGCGTCGAATGATATTGTATCATCACAATTGCTGCACTCGTGCGTTGCAGATGATTTAATACCAATATAGTTTTAACGGTAGGGCGCAAGTTTGTAGCGTTTTTATATATGTGAATTACAAATCATTTGTTTTGGGATATTCATGGTGTTTGTCGACTACTATGGTCATTTACACCAGGCCGATACTCTTCTTATTTTCCGTAACTGCCGACTTATAGCACGGCCCACCTCTAGGCTTTTGTAAGACACCGCAGACGCGAATGAGGTGGCGAGGAGGATACAAATTATTTGATTTCCGCGCAAGGACCTTAGCAAACACGAATCTGTATTTTTATCACGGCGCCACTAATTCAGCAATCAATGCCGCAGCGTGGAGGTGAGGCAATGCGATGTCACAGCCCTATCGTGTTGATATCACCTGATTACATTCGCCATTTCGTGATTGCTCTGTCACGATTTGTGTCTCCTTTGATACAAAACTTAGAAGCAGACTCCTAGTCACATAAACCCTAATTTTTTAGGTTCACAGAAATCGAATATTCGATTTTCCAATTAAACTCGCCCGACATCCCACCATGTACCGAACAAATTATTGCGAATTTCAAATGATTAAGTCGATGGCTCTTAGACTTCTTTTACCGCAGTCCGCAAATTGTTTGGGCGATTACTGTGTTATTTCTTTGTTGTCAGTGGCGTTGTCGCTTTCACGATTGATATTATGACTAGGGCTGGGCAAAATCGAGTACCTGGATGATTCGATTCTGAATCACGTAAAACGCTTCGAGTCGAGTCGAGTATTCGAGTATCACTCATTATGACATCACAACAGGATGTAATATGTCAAAGTTCAAAAATGTACCTTTTATGCCACCACAAAGAACATAATGCCTGTTATCCGTCACATCAAAGATACTTTGGTATTTTTTCGACCATACCGATTTCATTGCACTTCTTGACAATGCTGTGGGATGATCATGACTTCAGAAATGTGTTATTTCCAGTAACGTTCGTAGCTTTGTACTATGTCTCGTAGGCTGCAATACGGTCAATCAAGGTTTCGAGGCTTCCTCAGTGGAAAATAGTATGAAAACTGTAATTCTCGTTAGTAAATTAACTTTTATTTGCGAGGAGCGCATAATTTCAGTACTCGAAAAAATCGTCTTTTACTACTCGACTCGAATCATTACAATTAATACTCGATTCAGATTCGAGTACTTGGATCATTGTGCCCAGCCCTAATTATGACACGATGAATATAATTACATTGTCATGTCAAACCCGATGGCAACAGAGTAGTAACGTATTATTATGATGATTATATGTTGATCACATAGGAAAGGACACACGGGGCTCTTTTCACTGAATCGGTCTGGTGTGGCAGCGCCGGGATTTGATAGGAAAGCAATTCGCAAAGACAGTAGATTACATTGCTGCAACAAGGACACTGCATTATAATTGTGATCGAGACTTCCAAGTCCGCTGCAAGATGTCAAAAAGTACGGTACGATAAACATATCGTAATTTCCTACCGTACTTTTCGCCACAATTAATTTGCATCGTACCAAATATCGTATCGTACCAAATATCGTACCATACAGTACCGTACCAAATCATTGGGTATCAGTATCCATAGCTACGATTAGGTAGGTTAATATTGGTAAGTTATACTCATACTTTCGGCCGGGCTGAGCGCTAGCCTCTTAATCGTTGTTCAAATGTTTTGAATTGGATGTTAAGCCGAGGAGTGCAAAGTTGAGATGTTAAAATGATTAATCTTTTACTATTTTCAAAACTACAAAACTACAATGCCGCTTTTGAGGTAGGACTGCGGCAACGGTTTGGCTATCGATTTATTTCGCATCGAATGATTGACCTCGAGGTATTTTGTTGCTTTTACGCAAAACACTCCAGGCAGGTGCTTATATTTACAGTGAGTAATGCTAGATCAAAACCGCGTTTCGTGAGGCATAGTAACTGGTAATGGTATATGGTCACACAGGCAATCGTAGCAGCAATCACGGGTTTCCAGTGGTAAATTGCCTGCATTTCCAAAGTATTTGAAATTTATATCTTGCATCTGTAGTTTCTTCTAACTTTTATCAGAGGGTGTGGCAATTAGCAGGACGAGATTACGAGAAAAAGCCCGCGAGGCTCGAGATGACCGCTGCCTAAATTTGCCACGCCTAATGTCTGTATGGCACCAACAATGCCATAGGAGCGCTAAAGTGAGCAATTACGCACTTGCGAATTAGGGGTGCCGTCAGTCATCCTGCAGTGTATTGTACTGTACACTATTGTACAACTACATTGATATATACAGACGAATGTATCAAGCTCGTAACAAGAATATAGATGTACGAATATAAGAAGATTGCGACTTTATACTTCAGCTTCATAATAATACAGCTATATAAATATTACTGGCTTCAGTATCCGTACTGCACGTACACCTGGCTCCGTTTAACTTCCATTTACAGTAAACCGTACCTGTTGTGCGCGTCAGCCGTCCTTTGTTTCAGTCCCATCGTAACTTGTTAGCGTCTCGGAAACAAATTAATTAGGTTACTAGTTTATCTCTGTTTCATGTACGTACATTATGCGATGCACGAAATAAAGTAAATGTTAATGATATTTTGCCGCTTGACTCGGAGCACTACAGCTTCAATATTTACATGCCATGGTGTTGAAGCTGGGATTGGTAGAGTGACTGACACGCCTACGACGTGCAAGTTGCTGACTCAGCACCGCATAGATTCACGTGAATTATGCAGCAACAATTGACTATCAGATAATGCTGATAGTAAATTTTACAGGCTGTGTACTTATCGTATAGTCGACTAGAACTATGTTGGCGGAGTCGCGGCTGAGCATATTTTTGTTGGCCATACAAGTTATATTCATCGTTTTATACGGCGTGTTCGTAGAATACGACGTTGCTGCGGGACCGATAAACAACGCAAGCAACCATGAAGACGTCAAGGAGTTCGAGGCACTGTATCCAAGTGAGTTCCATCGTTGTATTCAATTTACAAATAAGCAATGTGCAGCCCGACTTTCTTTGCGAAATCAATGCTAGTGACGCGAATTGACAGCTATACGATGTATATAATAGTAACAATACCCACTTGGCGAAGATTGGGAATAACAATATGACGGTTTACTATAGGGGTATGCTGATGGATGTGCACTGTGCAGTGCAGAGTACATTCTGCGACCGTGATGTCGTATACAAACTTCAGGAGCACCTTCGCACTTCGCAGCCGTCAAAATGTTAGCCTTTGAGCCTCTGACTCCGACCTACGCTGCAGTTAAGCAGTGTGGAGCTGGCGGTTTCGTCTCTTCATTTTCACAGAATTACAATTTCTACTCCATCTTTGAAACTCTGACTCTACAGTCTACAATGTTGTCTGTCATCCTTTACCGAGTCAAGGGATTTTCACTGTGACATTAGGGAGAAATTGTGACTTCGATATAGCGTGCCCCGATTCCTTCAAATCAACACTGTAGCAGCTCGTGCTCCACCTGTAGACTTCGACAAATGCACATTGCACACCCTCTGACTCGAATGTCAAACATCCATCAATCAGCTTGTCACACTGGCTATTATTGCCCGAATCTATGCTTTATTCTCTGATGAATTACCCGCGTGGTTCGCTGCAACTTATCCCGCCGTCGTCCAAACAACTAAATGACCGCTGTACAAACAGTCAAGTTGTTGAATTGTAATCTCCATCGCATCAAGTCCCTCCTAGTGTCCCTACAAGTGTCCCTACAAGCTTGTTCAGATACAAACTCGATCACGGTAATGTGCGAGAAGGAACTGTTATAGCCCGTTTTAAAGATTCATTAGTTCACATCCAAAAATCATCGAGTGAAGGTATCTGATAGTTC
>ATSW01030289.1:0-12120 GCA_000444245.1 Botryllus schlosseri
TCCTCTTAAAAGAGGACGTATGGTAAGCCTATCGTTACGTCCTACAAAACTAACGTATTGACATTAAGTGAATACATATATTATATCCAGAGGTTGCCAAAGTAGCCATCGTAGGTACTCAAGTAGAAGTAACATAAATATATACTCAAGTACAAATTGAAGTAGGGATTTCCAAGTACCGGTGTGTAAAAAGTCAGTATTGTAGGCCTGGTTTTGCCAAAAAAACTATAAACTGTCAAGTAGTAGTCGTCTAAAATCATAAACGCTACTTGGAGTGCTTTGAAAATTGGAATTACTGCGTTACTGGCCACTTCTGTATATAGGCCAGTAGAAAATTGTAGCATATTCATTATTCGCTGTATGTTGTATACAGGGGCGTTTAACTTTTTGATAAATGGGCCCGATGTAGAAAACGTCGGCATACGATTTCTAGTAGTTAGATTACCTAATACCTATCTATCAATTCTCAATAGGCATTTGTAACAGTGAGAGAAAATCATCAAAGCAAATTGCAAATGATGCGAATAATAATTTCATATTATTGGGATCAATTTTGTCATATTGATTTTCGACATATCCGGTGTACCAGAGTGCGTATTTTAGTTTTTTTGCCCTTCTCTTGACTTAATCGAGCATAGCTAAAACGAATCAAAACTAGCTGAATTCAAAACTTAATTAGCGGGCTGCGCAACAAACAAAAATAGCACTTCGTCTCTAAAATCTACTCCGCGGACCACAGATTTCACACCCTTGTTTTAGACAGTTAAGCAACTATTATATATTATAGCGTAGCGACCGACGTCTCTAATTTCTGACCCTTATTTGCCATAAAGAAGCATTTGATTGCGTGGCTTACCGAATCAATGCAATAATTGCGTATTTATTCATGAATTGTGCGGAAGATTCATTATCCGCAGACTTGTGCAAACTGCTGGATTTTCAAAATGCACTACGAGATCTAGAACTACCGGTATTCACTTTTTCAAAACTAGCAACTAAAAATACAAGTAACAAATAACCAAATAAAATACAACTAACTAGATTCGATTCTTAAGAAACTCAATTAATTTTTTTTAAATCGTAATCGGATCAGCTTTTCTCATGACCATCAGTACAAGTTTGGAATGGGAGGGATTTCGACCCCCGAAATCTACACCTTGGCTACGTCACTGTTTGAAGTAATGAGATAGCAATCACACAATATATACAACTAGAACTAGAACTTCTCAAAAAGCAGTAGTTAGTTGACAGTCAACTAAGTATATTGGTAGTTTGTACAACTCTATTAATCCACCGCCACCGCCACAAAGTCGTCAATTCAACATATGTACAATTATTACTTTCAGATACCGATACCGATGATGTGAAGCTTTCTGATACGATCTACACCAGCACCAAACCATTACAAGAGGGCAAAGATATTTATATCGGATACCAGCGGCATGCAAACGGACAGAAGGAGAAACTAGCCATTAAGTTTTTGAGCAAGACCAAAAAAAAGGAGATAGATCGACTGCTGAAGCTGAAACAGCATCCAAACATCGTTACAATCGTTACATCTGGAACATCTCACTGGATACGGCCCATCTATCTCGCCATGGAGCTTTGCGGGCAGAACATGCAACAATATGTGGACCATAAAGACAATGCGCCAGACCCGATGAGGGCTAAGGAATTTTTCAAACAAGTCGTATCTGGTCTCGCGTATATACATGAAAACGACATCGCACATCACGACTTAAAACCGAGCAACATTCTCCTATCTGTCAACGGTAAATTGGTGAAAATCTCCGATTTTGGAATCAGCAAGGATATCCCAGCCGATTGCACTAAGGTCACGGGCATTGCCGCCGGAACGGAAGGATTTATGGCACCAGAGACAATTCGGGCTGAAACGTCATCCAAATTTGGCTACAAAGCAGATATATTTCCACTGGGTATCAACGGGTACTTTTTAATCACCCACGGAAAGCACCCGTTCGGCCCCCGCTCGTACGATTGGAACCACAACATTGTCCGCAATAAGAAACTCGATTTGTCACACGTTCCTCAGTTCTCGAAAACAAAAAAGTCTCAGCTTATCGGACTATTCAAACGTATGTTGGACCCGGACCCAGGCGAACGTCCCACAGCCAGTGAGGTCATGAAAGACGAATTCTTTCTCGGTAATTGTATGAATCAAAAATTTCTGTAAAGCTTTTTACCCTTAAGTCTCGTTAGCAAGTTACTGAGCATCAATTTGTCGGCATAGCTAAATGAAAGAATTTCCGACCACAAATATTATTTTCTTCAAATCTGAAATTTTCTACTGTAATAATTTTGCTTTTACGGGTTGTAATTGAGCAAGATTAGTTTTCAGATAACGTAACAATTTCATGGAGTCCTCAGTTAAATTTGAAGAATTAGCTTTGGCCAATTCGGGAATTTTATACATTATTAACACTAGAACAGTGGTTCTCAAACTGGGGTCCGCGAAGCCGCTAAATTTGTAAAATGGTTAATAACCATATATTTATGTTTTACATTAGCGGAATCATGAGGAAGTTTGTGCTTCATTACGGCTAAAACTTCATGACTCACATCAACAGAATGGCCGTCTTAGATGAAATATTCTACTGTGAAAACTCATTTTAATTGTCAATAGCCTACTGATAAAAACATATTGATGTTTAGAGATGTTTTGTGGGGGTTTGTGGGAAAAAATAGAAGTTGGAGTAGTAAGGTCGGGCATGGTGACGGGTGACTTCAAAATTTCAAAAAATAAAAAATTGACGTGTGATATACATAACCGCTATTCCAGAATAACTTCAGGATGAGCTGCTAGATGGAAATGACAAGGCTGGTCGTTTTATGTTGATTAGAAATTGTGTTTCCTTATCTTGGTACTATTGCCATGTGTCATTGGAAATGAAGGGATTTCAAGACACGGCGACGTTTTAACACTAGAACTATCGGAACTTCGAACTACCTAGAACTAGCATGTGGCTTTTTTGACGCATGTTGAATCTTCTTCGATTAAATGCATTTACCGGAGCTAAAAATCAGCACAAATCTCAACAAACGGCATCAGAAACCATTGTTTATTGCGCTCACAGCTACTTGCAATATTTTACATACACCTTAGGTCAACACTTATAAAACAAATCGCCTTTTTTTTTTGGTGTAACATATAAGTGTTGCTCTGGTGCGCATTTGGTATTTGAGCACGTTCTTTAAAAATTTAGAGTAGGTTCCAGATCCGCTTTAGCCACATCATCATTGTTGGTTATTGCTGACATATCATTAAGCTTATCAAATAAGATTTGCATGATTCAATTTTGCAACTAATCCTCGATTTGAATATTTTTAGAGTATCGGCATTTTGGCAAGTAGACGATCATTCACATTCTAAGAAAATATGCACGGACTATCGTCGACTTGTTGGTACCCTCATAGAATACTGCCTTGCAACCTGACCAATAATATCCCCCTGGTTTTGTTTCGTTATAACATTTAACCGTCACTGGTTTCTTGTTTGTGTTGTTTCTGAAGGAAACAGTTACCTCAGGTTCCAGTGAACTCAATATATATGTGTACAAATTCGATCTCTACACTGGCATCTCGCCGTTACGCTTATCAACAAGATGATAGCTTTGAAAAGTGTGGCTACATGAAGCTGCCTGTGTTCTTTCTGGTCCTGGGTAGCTTCGAGCAACTTTTGACAATAGTGTCAACTGGGACTTCGTTTGCTTCTCCAAGCGTATACAGCCACATTCACGTAACATTGTTTCGAGATGGATTACATCAGACTCTTCACATTACTATGCTTGGCAAATGTATAGATTATGGAAGAGGTGTTCTGTCCTATTCTTGCCTAAATATGAGACGCCCTTGTACAGATACTTGGTAGCAGCAGCGTCCACCATCTGACATTTTACCCCAATTATTTCCTGGCATTTCGAACATGTAATGAACGAAAACCATATTATCTTTATCGAATCCACACCTTTTTTTACTCCTTATGTCAATGGAAAGATCATGACTTCCATAAATCTGTTCTTCGAGAGGGCATGACTAAACATAATGCACCCATGCCCTCAGTCCTCACATGCATTCAATTCACTAGATTCAGCTCACTCTCCCCCCGAAGATCCATATCGTTGACCGGAGCAAAGACCCTTTGCCCTTGTACATCCCCAGTATATTAGTATGGACAATACAGATGTCGGCTTGGTCTAATGGTACATTTCAAATTTCATGTCCTGTAACACGCTGAGCTTCAGAAATATATTATTATGGAGCTTTGGTGACTTGGAACGAGGAAGATCCAGGGCCTTCTATTACAAGGGATGTTGTTGCTAACACAGTTAGACCGAGTCGATATTAACAAAGTTCTGTTGTTACAAACGGCTTTTCTGCGTTTATCAGATACATAACCACTTTCAAGAATATGAAACTGCGATGCCTGAAAGTAGAAAAAGTGTAATACGTCAAAAAAGCCACTCGGTAGTTCTAGGTAGTTCTGTGTATAACTTTTTTATTTGTACTAGATGAGTGATGAAAATTATTGGTAAGGTGGCCTACATTAAATAAATAAAACTCAAGAAGTTTCAGCCGAACAGCGTAAGATTTGACTGAATGCCAGCTCTTCAAAAATGAAAATGCGTCACAAAAGCCACTTGATCGTTCTAGTGTTAAAGAAATGCAGCTGCAGAATTCGCTTTAAAATAATATAAAATTAGATAGTATATTCATATTGAAATGATCCGGAATATTTTCGGCTGACACTCATCAGGGAATCGTCAGCAACTAGTATAGAGAATTGGAAAGAACATTGTATATCAACAATCTATCACAAAATATGACGTCACCAGCATGGAATGAAATCTCAAATAAGAGAGCGTTCAATGTACTATTTTAAGATGATACAAGAACTCCTTCTGTAGACAAAGCTTGGGCTGATGTATTTTGATAAAGGTCGATTCCACGGCACACATATGAATGTGTGACCCCAAAATTTCAAAATACGTGATCACACACCAAATGCGCACCTGAACGACACTGATATGTTGCACCAATAAATCGGCGATCTACGATAAGTGTTGCACAAAAGTGTGTCTAAACTATTTCACGTGGCTGTGACAGCAATAAACAACGATTTCTGTAGATCTTTGTGTTGAGTTTCAGCCTCCTTGAATGCAATGAATGGGACAAAATGCAACATGCGTCAGAAAAGCCACTTGGTAGGCTAGTTCTAGGCTGTTCGAAGTTCCGGTATTTCTAGTGTTTATTCGCTTCTACAGGTCGAATAGAAGCGAATTGATGTGCAGCGTTTTTTTAAAGGCCAGTTGCTCCAAACCTTTTTGTCTTCATTTCCCACTTCAGATTTATTCGGAGTCTTCGTTCCCCACTACCTAAAACTCCTATATACCCTTTAAAAACCGGTGATTTTGAAAAATTTTCGACCGGTAGTATTGTGTTGACCAAAAAAAGTCATCACTTTGACTCGGCTCCCGATTTTTTACGAAACTCTGATGTTCGCGGCGTCGGAGTCGTATCTTTCGCGGCATATAAATCCTTTTCACAGAAAAAAAGGATGAATTCCCAGAAACAGGACATTTGGGCGTCCTCCAAGAACACTTTCAATTTATAATTTTCGATACATACAATCCAGAGCAGTTAACTGGAGGCGGTAATCGCGCATGTGTAGACTGTCCTGTATATAATGTTTAACAAACGCGTCTATTCCCCACCGGTTAGGAATCACTGTTTTAGGCAATCTAGCGAATTCGTGGGGTGAAATTAGCAAATTTAATGTTGATTTTGAACATCCTTACCGGTCACTGATCAATGATTACTGAATGCTCAGAATTGATATTTCTACAGGAACCTGCAAAATAACAACTGCAGTCCAGGCACACTTGTCTGGAGATGGAAGCGGAGCCCAACAACATTCAAGTAAGATTTTCAAAATGCGTAACTAAAACCAGAATTAGAACCACTTGCTTTTCAAAACTCGTGACTAGTACTAGAACTATCAAACTTTAAAAATGCGCAACCAACTTAAACAAGCTAACCAAAATCTGATAATACAAATTAATAAATCAGCTCAGAAATATTGGAGATGGAATCAGGATTTCAAAAGGACGGGGATTCTAGTTTGAAATGAAAAGGGTTTCGATCCCCAAAACCCAACTCCTGGTTACGCCACTGTTAGTCGCGAAAACTCTGAGCTAACAATATTGCATGATCATCACACAACAGATCAGTGGTGATTTGACCGTCAACTAACTAGATCCGTAGCTTGTTTCCAGTCTGGGCTTAATAGCTTGAACTTTTCTCTTTCAGAGTCGAATTTCATTCAAGTGCCGAATATTCTCGGCATGCTGCACGTGCTGTTCGAAAACAAAGACATTTCCGAGCAATTGAGTCGAGCTTTATCCAGAACTGCAAAAAAACTGACATCGGATTTCAACCAAGATTCTATAAAATCCGTGCAAGACGCAATCCCTGAAAAAATGTCGGCTTTCGAAGTGCTAGAAGTGTCGTCAGGCCTAAAAAACGAGGAACATCTTGTCTACGCAATACTACTATGTAGGGTGGCCGTCAACCTATTCAAAACAAGATCCTACCCTCCACCAGACGCCTTAAACGGGATTAGAGAGTGCGTGACTCAAATCAGGGACGCTTCTAAAGATCTATTGAAAAGAACTGGTGAACGATATCATACAATCGCATCGACAAGTGGAATCAAATTCATAACAGAAGCGTTGCAAGAATTGCGATCGGTCGAACATGCTGATGATAAAGTAAAAGTGCTTGAAGAAGCAACTTGTCTCGTCAGCCTATCTCATCTTTGCATCAAATGCGGTAGGTACGAAGACGCGATCCCATTTTGCAAAATTGGGGTCACAAAACTGGAGCTGCAATTCGCTGACCAAGTTTGTATGCATCGACAGTACGGACGGCTTCTTAACAACATCGGAGAAGCGCACAAGAATTGCAATCGCAGGCTTGAGGCGAAGCAGTATCTTCAGCAAGCGTTAGAAGCGAAACATAAGGCAAACGACATGAAAGGAGAGGCGCGCAGAGAGGATATCGCGTTGACGCAGAAAAATTTGGAACTGGTCGATGAATAAACGATATAATTCTTTTGAGTTTATTACCAATATACCAATATTGTAGATACATGCTTATCATGTTTGCATCAAACTTATTCAGTTTCAAAAGACTCGTACAAACTACTGGATTTTCTACATACGCCAACTAGAACTAGTCAATTTTCAAAACTGGCAACGAGAACTAGAACTAACGAACTTTAATAATACGCAGTTAACTAAGTAATGACTGATAACTAGGGCGATTTTCTTTTACCTGAAAAGGCGAAGATTTTGACCTAGAAAATCGACATTTTGACATTTTTTGACCTTAAAAAACTTAATTTTGACCACACTTTGACCTCAAGTATGCAAATTAGGTGTTTTTCAACAAAATTTTAGAATTGTACTACTTATCTTCATTTCTGGTTGTAACTATCTGTCCTTACGAAGAAGTTAAGCCTGAAAAACTTTTTTGACTTAAAAACTGACAAATTCTTACCTGACAAAAACCTTATTTTAACGAAATCTGGACCTATGAAGAATTCCAGTAGATAGGCTACTTCACGCATTATAGTAGAACTAATTGAAATTTGTAGTAGTACAACGAAAGATACTTTTCAATATTCTCGGGTAGAAAGTGTCTGTCCTTACTAAGTAGCTTGCCAAGAATGGAGAAAGAACGTTCAGCAGCAGTTGTTGGCTGGCAGCATTGAAGTTGTGAGTACACTGCTGGTGACACACCGTGTTTCTGACAATGTTGCCTACATCAGTGGTTGTCAACCGCCGGCCCGCGACGACTTTCCTGCCGGTCCGTCAGGTATATTACAATTTTATACCTTAATTTAAAGATGCGATATGTTGCAGGCTTGTCCACTGATAAAATAGTTAAAACATCAAAAATTGAACTGATTTATAGCCTCGTTAGGTAACATTGGGGCTGGAAACATTTTCAATTTTATTGAAATTCAAGACGTGTCATTTGACGACTTGCGAGCGACAAGTACGAGCGTACTCGCTAAACCGCACCATTGGCGCGATCAGTCGTTTTCGATTCATTCATTCATTTTGTGCAGGACCGTAACTGGGACATAAATTTTAGAGTAATATTTCAAACTTTTTGCAACATCTTTCAATTTCTCTTCGCACTTTGCGCGATTTAGCGTCACTAAATTGCTGGCTTATTGGTTGCCCATCACCAAGAAATACGCATGATTACCGCATGCGCATGAAATATGCATTTCGACGTCAGCCAATACCGTGCCACGACGCACCAACACATAATGACGTTCAGACTAACATGAGACTACGAAAAGGGTGCCAAAAATTCGGAGGCGAGAAAATCTGGGCCGAAAAGGACTGCACGTTTTTGACCGAAAACTTCGATATATATGTCGAATTATCCATAGGCGCCTAAATGGCTAGCGCCGAATCTCGCAGCCCTAGCAATCTGCACCCCACAGGACAAATGCCATTCCACAGAGAAAACCTATTTGAAGAAATACCAATTTGGAATCGTGTGCAGCTTTTAGTTTAGTTTAGCTTGGGCGATTTCAATATCTATTCACCTGTAGCACACTGGGGAAGCGAGTGGCGCAGTTGGTTAAACACTGCAGTCACGACACCAATGGACGTGGGTTCGAATCACGGTTCTGACCCACTTCTACGTGTCGGAGGTTTCTCTGGGCTCCTCATCGCCGACCTCACTGCAACTGCAGTGCATCGAAAAGCCCAGACTGAAAGCGAGCCGTGCTACAAGTCGGCAGCAACGACCTCGATGGGAACGCTTGGGAGCGAGAGAGAATGAAGAATGACTGCGAGAGAGATTGAAAGACGTTCCCAAGAATACTAAAAGCAAAGACCTCTGAACATTATGAAATTCGTGTCGTGAAGCACAAGGCCTAAACGGCGATAAGCTCCACTGTGTTGTACCCATTAATACATACATACATATCTGTAGCACACGGGCCGATTTCAGGCTTTTTCTAAAACACCGCTTACGCGAATCTCATGCTGTGTCTTATAACATTGGCCTGGTGTAAACAATGATATATATATAGTATATATCAGAGGTCTCAAACACGCGGCATTTTGGATTTCGAAGTATTGGACAGCATTTAACTAGAATTTTTTTAGTTAGGAAACTTATAATTCCCTATAAAACTACTTCAGAAGCCAGAAATTACTCATCAAACTTCACTACTACATCACTTTGAAAAGTTACGACGCAGTGGAGGATTACCTATTATACGTGACATTAATTATTTATGATGGTTAAGCATGACCCGTTGCTGACTCGTACTAAATATTGTGATTTGGACTTGGGCGCAATCTTCTATAGAATAACTCGAACTCAGACTCAATGGGTGATAAAATAAAAATGACTCGAGTTGAGTCGCGTCAAAAGATACAATCAGAGAAGGACTTTTATGACGCGGAATGCCGTGACTTGGTACAACCACAGACGCAACAAACTAGATCAAACTGGTCTGGAAAATAGTATAATATCAAAACGTCGTAGCTAGCTTATTATTTACATATCCAAGCAGGTCGGTATGGCAACCGTTGGCAATATGTTGCCCTCAGATGTATAGTTGGTTACATCTTGTGTCATCTTGGGTATCTCTATCCATGTTATTATCGCCAATTAAATGCGGCGAGTATATATTAGTCGTAGCCTATACGCTTCACAGCTGTAACACAAATGGATTCTTCGGCGATAGGACATTTCTATTGCTATGGCACAGTAATCATTATTTCAAGTTGTTATTGATCTACTTTAATATTCGAAGGAAAATCTAACGCTGATTTAATTTGACTTTGGTAATGAAATGATCAATAGCCTAGTTTTTAGGAGTATACCCGAGATCCGGATTAGGCTGTACTGCTCCAATGCTCCGATATCAGATGAATCTTCGTAAAATTCTAAAACTCTTCCAATAATTGCGGCACGTCAAATGTCCGCCTGCTGCAAATTTATAACGCGACAGCTTTTACGATGTGCTGATGCATTTGTGCTCTCGCATGGTGTCTACAACTAATTATTTTGACAAACTATCCCAAGTACAGCAACAATTTTATTCAAATATTTAAATTGGTATTTTTTCCGTGCCAGGCGTGAATTCGCAATAGTCAGTCATATTTTACGATGCGTGTGGAATGTCAGTCTGCAAGCTCCCCTCAAACAAGGCCTACTTGGAAATACATTGAATTCCCCTATTATTATTAGTCCTGCCCTGCTGCGACCCGCGGCGCCATCAAAATGTAGGAAATTGGCCCGCGAGCACATCTGAGTTTAAGACGTCTGATATATATGATATATATAATTGGTGTAAATGACCATAGTAGTTGACAAACACCATGAATAGCCTACCACAAACAAACAAAAAATATCTATTAACTATATAACAGACAGTATGTCACGAAATAATGACATGCAACGAAGTAATTATTTCACCAGGCTCGCCAGAATATGTTTAATTGTTTCCACGTACCCTAAATTTTCTAAAACGACGCCTCACTTAGCTCTACGGTAAAACTCCAAGAAGTCTGGCTTATCGCCCTGTAGGGGCCCAAACCAACGTTTTCGGGGGGTCGCCGACGAAGTGCTTTTTCGGCCTGGATTTTGTGGATGGCCGGTATCGCTGTTGTTGGGTGATTTCGTGCGGCGCATTGTATTAGTAGTAGCCAGAGTAGCCTACGTCTGCTGGTAGTTGGCAACGAGCAAGGTAGCAGGACAAAGTGCTTGGTTCGACTCCGAAACGCTTCTTCTCTCGATATTGTCAAAGAAAAGAATATTATTCCGGTTGGCGTGGTCAGCTAAATTCACGGCATTTGGCGCGAAGGACTCTAAACCAGAGGTCTCAAACTCAAATGTCCTCGCGGGCCAGTTTTCCAGTTTTGACGACGCCGCGGGCCGCAGCATATATAGGGGTATTATATGTCTTTCCAAGTAAGCGTTATTTGACGGGATGAAATTGTCCTATTGAAAGTGAGCCGATCCAGCAGGCTGACAATAAACACACATCGTCAAAATGTGATTTACTCTTGTATCAATTTACACCTGACAGGAATAAATCATCACATTCATAACTATTTGAATATAATTTTTGTTGTACTTGATATATATTAATTATAAAATATAGACACGATATGAGCCGACAAATGTATGATGTCATCATTAAAGTTATCGCCTTTTGATATTTCGAATTTAACAGAGTGATAATAGAGACTGATCTGATATTACAACATTTTTGAGTTGGGCAGTGTAATTCCAATCTAGGATTCGGTTATACTCCTGATAAGTAGGCTATTAATCTCATAGTCAAATATCTTGGAAAATAGGAGCGGAAAAATATATAAATATAGCATCAATATATTAATGAATGCGTCCTAGTAATAGAAATGTCGGAACGCCGAACGACCCATCGTTTGAGCCTACCACTACGGTACTCGGTACCTTGAAGTAGCCTTAATAAAATGGTTCAGCGACTAAGCGACCTAATATGTAACTAATAGATTGCCACTGGTTGCCATAACTACTTGCTTAGTTAGCGAAATACCAAACTGCGACCTTCTGATTTATTTATTCCCATGACACGCGATTAGTTTGTTGCGTTCATGGTTCTAACGAATTCACGGCATTCCGAGTCACTCCGAGTCCACTCGAGTCATTTTCATTTTTCCATCGAGTCAGCCCGTGTTCGAGTAATTTTAAAAAAGGTCGCGTCCAAATCCAACTTACATATTCCAGTCACGAGTCGTCTAAGGGTCAGGTTTTATAATCATGAAGTGAAAATGTGGCGAAATAGTGAATCTTCCACTGCATGGTAGCGTTTGCAACTGATGTGATAAAGTTTGATGAATAGTTTCAGGCTTTCAGAGCAATTTTAGAGGGAATTTACACTTTATAACCTGAAAAGATATATGTGACACTTATATATCGTCAAATTAATAAAAATCAAAAATGTCGTCGCGGGCCGCACAAAATGCTCTGGCGGGCCGCATGTGGCCCGCGGGCCGCGTGTTTGAGACCTCTGCTCTA